>SNQJ01S0015988.1:149488-174283 GCA_010110895.2 Picea sitchensis
GGTGTGTTTCTCCTTTTCCATTCCTCTTTCACCATTATAAAGCTTCCTTATATAGCCTTGGAGAGGCTCAACAACTTGAAATATCCTTGGGGAAGTTGAGGATTTTCCTCCTTCAGTTGAGGATCTTCCCTAAGATCATGGCTAGACTAGGGATTCAAATCCAACTGCCTTCCAAGAATGAAAGGATCCTTCCCCCATTCATCTCAACAACTTAACTACTGCCCAGAATAGGTAGCACTCCCTCAAAAGGGCACTTAGAGCGTTATAGCGCTCCCTAGTAGTGTATAGGGGAGCGCCAACACTCCTGAGGATAGGAGCATTCCTACAAAAGGGTTGATGCAGAGCTATAACGCTCCCTGATGGCTTATGGGGGGGTGCCAACACTCCTGAGATAGTTATAAGGGAGCGCTCCCCTCCAAAAACTTAGTTTTTTGAGTTTTTTCAGATGGAAAAAGGTTCATAAGTCTGTTGACTCATTTCTCCTCTTCCAAATCAAATGTTTGAGGTGATTCAAGTGTCCTTATCATGTCATTATATACACGACATAGGCATCATGGTAGTATGCTTTCTTTAACACTTGCGACACTTGTGAGAAAAATGCGACACTTGCGACCTTTGTAATGACGACACTTGCGAAACTATCAAAGTGAGTATTTTTTATGTGTAACAACTACCATATGCATAGTTGTTATCGATTAGAAGGTTTGATGATCACTTCGCCGAGATAGTCCAGTTCCTATCAACAAGAATGGCACCTAGTGAATATACAATCATCCAAAAAAAACAAATGGTAGTGCGCGATGCAGATTTTTCACTTATATCCGGACAACTATATAAGATGGGACCTAATGAGATCCTGAGGAGATGCGTTATAGAGGAATAAATACCATTGATTTTAGTAGAATCACATGAAGGCATTGCAAGAGGACACTACGCAGGGAAAGCAACATCGCAGAAGGTTCTTAGAGTTTTCCTCTGGTGGCCTACTTTACATAAAGATGCCAAGGAATACTATAAAGCCTGCGATGTATGAAAAAGAGTGGGGAAGCCTTCTCGAAGAGAGGAGATGCCTTTAGCACCACAACTGATGTTGAAGGCATTTGATAAATGGGAAATTGATTTCATGGGACCTATAAACCCACCAGGGAAGTGCACAAGAGCTGGATACATCATCACCATGACATAGTATTTGACAAGATGGGTAGAAGAAAGAGAAGTTAAGGACTGTAGTGCAACTACAACTGTGCGATTTATATTTGAGGATATCATAACCAGGTTTGGATGCCCGAAGACCCTGATGAGAAATCAAGGAACACACTTTGTTAATAAGACTGTTGAAGC
Organism: Picea sitchensis; assembly: GCA_010110895.2. Taxonomy (NCBI): domain Eukaryota; kingdom Viridiplantae; phylum Streptophyta; class Pinopsida; order Pinales; family Pinaceae; genus Picea; species Picea sitchensis. Next base: position 150,830 of record SNQJ01S0015988.1, read on the forward strand.
GTTGACTTAGGAGTTTGAAGTCTGCCATCAGAAGAGTACTCCTTACCATCCATAAAAAAATGGGACGGTTGAATGTTTCAACAAGATCTTGGAGATAGCGCTGAAGTAGAGTTGCAGTGTGAATAGGGATGACTGGGATCTGAAAGTACCAATAGTGCTATGGGCCTATAAAACCACTTGCAAGAAGCTAACAATGTCGACTCCCTTTAAGTTGGTGTATGGCCTAGAAGTAGTTTTCCCTATGGAATATTTGGTTCCTAGTATCATAATTGCAGCATTCATAGATATGGATGACACTGGCGTTGTTCAAGAGAGGCTTGTGGAGTTGGTAGAACTAGAAGAAGATCGATTTATTGCAGGATTCCATTAGCAGGTACAGAAGGAACGAGAAAAGGCCTATCATGATAGGCACATCAAGAAGAAATCCTTCAAGAAAGGAGATCTGGTATTGGTATATGACAAAAAGTTCATGAAGCATCCAGGGAAGTTCAAGACACATTGTCTTGGGCCATATTAGTTTGCTTACGTTATAGAAGGAGGAGTTGCGTAGTTGAAAACTTTGAATGGAGAATGGAAGGAAGGTTTGGTGAATGGGAGCTGGTTGAAATTGTACTATGATAACCAACTACCTCACAGCTCTGAGTAGAAGCATGAGAAAACAAGTATAGGTACCAAGTGTAGTTGAAACTGGGTACCAAACACAGAAAAGACAGTCTGCACAAGGAAAGAAGGGTGGGACAAAGTACAAAACACAGGCTTCCCCACGTAGTCCGAAGACGAAGGAAAACATAAGGTTTATACCTGAAGTCCTTGGGACAAGTTACATGTGAGTGTTGGGGGCCTATTGGCCCTTGGTTATGGAAGGTTGCAAATATTAAGGAAAGAAGTGCAAAGTGTGAACTGCGCAGAAAACAAGTTGACTGAGATTGGGTTGAAGTCACCAAAAGAGAAGAAAAGACGGAGCGACGTAAGAGAAATAAATTCGTTGGATGGGGAAAAAGAGGAAGACAGGTCAGCAAGGAAGGTGGATCATGGAAGACTCAGCAAGTAGAAAAATCCACCAATGGATGCTTTGGAGAACCTTGCAAGAAAGTAGGAAAGACATGCTCGCAAAGCCATGAAAATGTGGGTCAAGTTGAGCTAGGGTTTTAGACACCTAGGGTTTTGGTATTTAGGGTTTTTACACCTAGGTTTCAGCCTAAGGTTGTCCGAGAGTCATTGTAATGTATAAATAAAGGTCAAGAGGGCCTGGGATGGGTTAGAGAAAGGTATGATGAGTGATTGTTTTTATTTCTGAGAGAGAAGTATTGTGTGGTGAGAGAAGTCACTGTTGTAAGATCTTCAGCTGGGTGCGAAGATCAACCTTGTAGCTGGGTGTGAAGGGAGGGGAGAGGAGAAGAGAAAGAAAGAGAGAGATCTGCAAGCTAAGAGTGCAGATAGAACTGTATGATTTCATGTAATATATTATAAAGTGTAGTTCTGTGGACGTATCCCTAGGGAGAGGGTGAACCACATATATCTTGTTGTTGTGTGTGATTGATGTTGTGTTCTTCTGATCTCTGATATACTGTTAATGCAATATTGTGTTAGATCTGAGATATAGTTTTTACAGTAGGCTTAAGAAAGATAAAGAATAACTATATATGTGTGAGAGTGTTTCCTTGGATCCACTTTGCATTTCCTTTGGTTGTAGAAACCTGTGTCCTACAACCCCCTATAGCTACTCCAGGTGATATTGCATCTGCTTTGCAGGTGTTGCCAAAAGGGCCAGTGGTTAGGGCTTGTTGGTGCGTTGTTAGAACTGAACCCTGGGTCTACCCCTGTGCCAACACTATTAAATTAATATACTAAAATTTTTACATCATTTGAAAAGTCACGTATTTATAGACCGCATGCTTGGAGGTTGAAAATACACATTCTTTCTCTTCCTTAATTTGTCATTTTTTTTTTCATCCAATTATTTCTCTCTTTTTATTTATTTATTTTTATTTTTTTAGTAGCATTTATTGAAGAAAAAAGGTTTCCATAAAGTAAACCTTAGGAGTTGAAAGGAAATAGAGTGCATCCTCAAAAAGTGACATTTCAAAGAATCATACTTAAGAAAATTGAAATATCAAGATGACAATAATCAAAATGAGATGAGATCCATAACAAATAGTTGCTTTAAAGAAGCTTAGTTACATCTTAACAAAAAAACAATAGTCTAATTTGAGGATTAGATCATTTCCTTTCCGAAGCATTCAAATTTATACAGTCCACATAGTATTAGAAATTCATTTTTTTCATTTTTAAATGCATATGCTTCTATTGAGGTTGTAAATAAAATGTACAAGTTGCTTTTGTTTGCTATAGGTTTTATTTTTTCTTGGAAAATCACTAATGTTGGCAAAGGATCAACTGTTTTCATTTTTATCCTTGGAGCAGTAGGCTTAGATGTAAGAACTTATGAACAAAGGGATTTAACATTTATGTGACTTTGAATTGAAAAAGGTTATATACATGCAAGGTATTTTTATTTCCTTCTTAGTGTTCAATCCCATAGAATCGATCTTCTCATTTTTATTGACAGGTAGCATAAGGTGAAAAATTAAGGGGGCATCTCGGATAATTGGTGTTGATATAAACCATGAAAATTTTGAAAGGGGTAAATCCTGGTTCCATCCAACAAGAATATTTCCAAATGCTTCATCTCATTTTTAGAAATAAATTACTGTGGAGTTTAGGAAAAGTTCTGAGTTTACTCAAGCCATTGTTTCTTTGACAAGGAAAGCATTTGGTGTCACTGAATTTATCAATCCCAATGATTACACGCAAACAACCCAAGAGGTAAGATTTAGAACTTTCTGAAACAAAGAAGTATGAATATAAGTATACAAAATAACATAGTATCCTCTGTTCATAAACTACCAAGCCTATGAATATACAAAGAACATGAATGATTAACACTCAATAATGATTCAGAGACAAACAAAAACCAAAATGTTTTTCATAACCTTTTCAACTACTTCCCATAAATCCTCTTGCATTTATCCCAAATCTCGAGCAATAGTCAGGATTCTTTGACTTGAAATTCCAGAATTGGTGGCATGCCTATAATAATGCCTCAAACAAACATATATGCCTATAAATAGCTGTAGGGGAACCTATATGTACATTATTAGTCCCTCTATGGTCCCATGCAATTGGTTGGACTGACGATGTGAAAACCATAAGCTAACTGATTGAGGCATATATGTGACATATAATTTTAAATTCACTCATTAGTACATGTAAATATCTACATATACCATTGTTATCACTGAAATTTCATCCGCAAATGGTTACATGGATACAACAACTCCAAACACCTATTAATGCACCTGCAACACCAAGAAATCATTTTCCAAGAGGCAAAAGCTATACAACTGGTCAAAAAATTGACATGCACTAAAAAACTAAAGGAGGCACATGCATAGTGCATGGGCCAAAGAAGCCCATAGAGAGCACAATGCACCATATGCGCGACTGTGTACGAGAAAAGACATGCACACTTGTGAATGATGCATTTATGGTTCTTAACCGCCCCCCACCCACTTTTGGTCCAGCTCCCAACTTGATTTGACCCTCAAATATGAGTTGAATCCGAGTGGGGAGCTGGTCAAAGACCTAAGGGTGCCCTAAAGGGCCCCTTGTTCACACTAAATACCAGTTGGATATTACCTCAAATGGAAGCTATAAAAGGATGCCATGGATGCACTTAGAATTCAAGAATCTCATTGTACTGTTATGTTGCCTCTATTCTCCTACAAGAAACCTCTTTTTCTTCTTGGAGCATACTAGTAACATATCATTAAGCTATTCACCTCACCTCCTGAGGGAATAAGATTGGATTTCTTCACCATTTTCTTTCTAGTTTACCATTTTTAAGAAGATCTCTCACATAGGAGACTCAAGATCCCTCCCAAGGAGGAAGAGGGGATCCATAAGTCCCCCTTTCTCTACGTTGTTTTCCCTCTAATATACTTCTCCATTGGTGGCATGAGTATTGGTCATTTGTTTGATTAGTTTTGGTTCTAATTCCCTCATGCATTTTAGTTTTATTTCTTTAGTTGTTGTTATTTTAGTTGTTTGTTTATTTCTTGTGATTGAATTTCTTGATTCATACACTAACCCCTGTCTTGTATAGAAGACCCAACTAGACTTCCAAGTGCCCCTCTTTTTCTCATTCAAGTGACAAAAGAGACACAATAGATTGACGAACATACTGGGGATAAGGTATCAATTTCCTCCCTATTTGGGTTGTTTGAGCACTTATTTTTGACTCATTTTCCTTGCAGAGATCATAACCAATGTAGCCTTACCTGCAAAGAGCTAAGTTTGGAGCTGGAAGAGGAGAATTCCGCTTAAAATCCCCCCCCCCACCCGGACGTGTATCAAAATGTGCACAGGTTTTCCACCCCACAGACATACATTTTGAGCATTGTGTGTCAAAATCACTTCGTTTATCTACACATTCTATGCCCATTGTGCCTCTGTCTGAACTGTAACCCACACATCTGTCCAGAATCTCAACATTGTAAGAGTTTTTGTGATGTTTTGAAGGCCCCTAGCCTTCAAAATCTTGCTTTTATGCAATATTGTAAATGCACCACACTTAGATCCCCTCTCCACATGATGGGTTAGTCAAAACATAGGCACTTAGGGGGTTAAAAAGAACCATATTGCTCCTCTTTTTCTTTGATTTGCCACATGGATGGCTTTTTTTTATTGTAAAAGTTAAGTTGAGATCATTTACTATCACGTATATAAACACTTGCATTGGGACTAGAAATCAAACTTTAATCATTAAGTATGCTTTTAATTGGCACAGGGGCAGACCCAGGGTTCAACTCTAGCAGCACACCAAGAAGCCCTAACTACTGGCCCTTTCGAAAACACCTGCGAAGCAGATGCAGTCTCACCCAAAGTAGCAATAGGGGTTGCAGGACACATGTGTCTACAAGCAGAGGAAATGCAAAGTGGATCCAAGAAAACAACACACAACAATCTAGTTATTCTTTATCTCAGTTAAGACTACTTCTCAAGTTATATCTCAGATCTAAAACAACAATGCAATAATAGTATAACATATGGCAAATAACACAACATCAATCACACATAACAATAAGATATATGTGGTTCACCCTCTCCCTAGGGCTACGTCCACAAAATTGTGTTTCTTGATATATTATATGAAAACATATAGTTCTATCTACGCACTTAGCTTGCATATCTCTCTCTCCTTCTCTCGTCCCTCCCTACGTACCCAGCTCCAGGGTTGATCTTTACACCCAGCTGAATATCTTACAATACAGTCTCAACACTGTTCTCTACAATCGATTCTCAGCAATGAACAACAACAACCATAGTATCAACAACCCAACCTCAAACGAACCCTCCCAGGTTTTCTAGACCTTTATTTATACATTACATAACAAATTCTAGGTGTCAAAACCCTAGATCCAAAACCCTAGGTCAAATTGACCTGTGCTTTAAGGGGTTTAGCAACCTATCTTTCCTTCTTTTCCATGAGGTGCTCCAAATCACTCATTGATGTATTCTTCCACTTTCTGAGTTGTCCACGATCCATTTTCCTTACTACTTTATATTCCTCTATCTTCTCTTGCAACGACTATCTTTCCTTTACATTTCTCCTTCTTTTCTTTTTCTTTGACCACTTCGACCCATTCTCGGTTAATGTGTCTTCCACGAAGTTCGTACTTCGCTCTTCTTCCTTACTCTTTTCTTCCTTCCATAACCAAGGGCCAACACTCTTCTCTCGCACCATAGAGTGATCTTGAGAATCAAAAACATGATTAAGGAGACATTTCATCTCCCTTAAAATCTTTAGGAGAGGACAAAGCCCCCCTAGGGCTCCTCTTATTTTCTTTTCAAAACATCTTAAAATTGTAAGGGCCCATACATTCCCACATGTTGCAAAGATAGGATAGTTTTTTTCAGCTACTTTATTAGTTTACATCACTAGGGGAGTTTAAAGATTATAGTAACGGGCCCATACATGCCCACATGCTTGCAATCTAGGATAGTTGTTCAAAATATTTCTTAGATTAAATCACATTGGGGATTTTAAAGGATTGGTAAGGACCCATATGTCAACATGCTAGTTCTTTAGGGACTTTAAAATTTAGCAAGGTTGTACCAATGGAATCTAGTAAGATAGGTAATCAATATTTGTAAGGACCACAGGAAGTCCACATGCTGCAAATTGACACCTAACTTTTAAAAATTTGGCACATTTTCTCACTTTCTCACACACAAAGTCACTACTCACTCACATAATTTCATCTGTAATCGTGGAGGTTGAAGTAAGTTTCCTCCAAAGGTATTATAAAACATTTCATTATTTTTTGAAGAAATTATCCACACCCACTTAAATCAAACTAGATTGGTTCACACCCCCAATCTCTCAAACAACCACATCTAAATTTTTTCTAAGGACTCACTAAATTTTCCTCCACAAAAGGTGCCAAAAGAAATCTTTTAGTCTAGGTAGTATCTCGGGGGTAGGCATCCAAATAACCCCCTGTTATCTGGTTCTCACATCTTCAAACATTAGAAGTTGACAAATAGGAAACTTTAAAATCCTCCAAGTCAAGTGTTCCTAACACCATAAGGCAGGGAGATACCCGTGAAGGGTTGAAGGCTGAGGTCTGGTTGTTCTGTGCATCCCCCCTTAAGGCACCCACCTCTTGGAAGGGATCTAGCTCGTGACCCATTTTTGAGGATAAAAATCTAAATGTCACACTTTAATCGAGGTACCTAGTGGCCAAATTTTATGACATCTACCCAGGTGGCAATTGTGGGCTGTAATTGCACCTTGATCTGATTTTATGTGGTTATTGGGAAATATCGCCAGCTCTTTCGGGATATGCACCCTCTACCCCTCATTATAACTAATTATTTCATCCTTCACTAGTTCCTCTTCCAGTGGCTTCAGACCCCACTGTTGAGTGCTAGTGGAAGGTCTAGTGCTATGTTGAGTGCTAAACATGAGCATTTGTTTTCTTTTTTCTCCCATGTGGACAAAATCCACCTGCCCACATGTATGCTTCTTTTAAATTTGATTTATGTATGATGCTCTTGTGATTACATTCGACTGTGAGATATATTGTGAAGGTCTAAATTATACAAGTCTCTTGTTCCTTTATTGCTCTCATCACCATTTTCACACATTCACTTTGCTTTTAGGACATCATAGGGGACCCACAAAATCCTCATCGGTCCAGATGCTTGCAAAATATCCCTCTGATCCTAGGAGGAGTTTTTAGTCTCGCCAACTCACCGACTCAACCATCTCACACCCCTGTGAGTGCTACTATTTTGGGATAAATGTTTCTCGGTTCCACTTTACTTGGGTCCAATTCCCAAGGACAACCATCCACTAGCTCTCCTTTACAAGGAAGTAGGGGGGAAAATTCTTCTCAAGGGGGAAGTACAACCCCACCCAACCCCCCTCAAGGGTTAGGTACACAACCTTCTCATACCATGGCTAGAACTAACCCTCAACTGCCACTCCACATGCCATATTTGGACTCCCTCAACATACATTATTTGAGTAAAATCACAAATGACCCTATATTGCGTGACCCCACATGGCCCGCTATGCCTACCAAACTACCTTCAAACATTCCCAAGTTTGAAGGAAAGGCAGAAGAAGATCCCACCAACCATATCATGACCTTCCACTTATGGTTCTCTTCCAACAACATCATGGATGACTCCATATGTTTAATATTATTCCAATGCACACTCATTCGTCCATCAACCAAATCCTATGTAGACGAAAAATCAGGGTCTCACGTGACTTTTGAATCCTTGGACAAAACATTTTTGATGTTATTTCAACTACCAGTTCATGATGACAATAGTCTATAACTTCTCTATGAGTTTAAATAGACCTCAACCACACATATCGCTGACCACATTCATGAATGGCATCGACGACGTAGTTTATGCAAAGCATAAACCACCAAAGAAAAATTCCTCGATTGGTTTCTCAGATCACTTGTCTCTCTCCTTTCCAAAGATGTGGCCTCCACCATTCCCCAAACCAAAGAGAAATCCATCAGCAAGGCTCAACAATATGACCTCATTTATGCACAATAAGGATACTTATACAAAATACTACCTGACGCCCCAAGACCCGTACCATTCGTCCAGGAAAAAATTGGTATGTCTCACTCAGCGAATGGATTGATTGGTACCACAACACACAATAATCCATACATCCAACCACCACCTATGTATGGTACACCCCAATATTCACCGATACATGGAGGACCCCCTTATTACCCTCCCCCCCCCCTTGGAGTACGGGACCTTATTGCCCTCCCCTTATCAACAGCCATGCCACATTTGTCCACCCCATCCATAATTGAGTCTCTAATTTTTCTTTTTGTTGTCCCCCATCCACCTGTTAGTCTCTAATTTTTCTTTTGATTTGGTGAGAAACCCTAATCCTAAACCCTTCCTACCTGCACTTCATTGTCTGCTTTCATTTGATTTTAATCCTTGTTATCAGCTTGTTATGATTTTCATTTTATCTTTTTGGATAATTTCTTTAAGTTTGGAGTTTTAAGACATGGTTTTAAATGATGTGTCACTTCATATGCCTGTTTGAATTTTTCAAATTCAAATCTCTTCTAGTCATTAATAGTGCTACTGGAATAACATTATTCCCATAGCACAAATATGACCATGCCTTAATATGCACCTTCCACCTTGATTTCATTATGATTACACAGATCGTGGACTAAGAATTCGCATGTGTCCCACGATAGCCCTTAAATCATTTTATAATTAAAACTGTTACATGATCAGATTGTTCTGTACCGACAAAGGACTCATTTCAAATCATTCAATTCCCAAAGATCATTATTTGAACTCGTCACTCATCGTTATGATTTTTCTGAGTTATAAGCGCAAGTGTTTTCTCAGAAGAACTGTTATATATTAACCGTTGCAGGTTGCAAATTTAGAATCTGAGTAGTGCCAGTTGTAGCATTGTGTTTTTATGGTTCCTAAGAGAAGCGGACAAGTGGTCATATTATAACCCAAGGGTGTTGAACTTCTCGAAGCTTATCCTAAGATGGCTCAGAGGTTCAAAGATGTTGGTTGGTTCAAATTCCTCACTACCTTCCAAGGTCACAACGGACAGGTCTCTATGGCATTTTCATAGAACTTCAATGGTTTCAAAGTGGAGATCAGAAAGTTAGTAATGTTGGTGAAAAAACAAACAATTGCCAAATATTGCAGATTGGTGGTTGGAGGAGAACAATGGTGGAAGAAGGAGCATGTAGTCACAGAGTTTGTCAATCAGTTCTTACTTCTAGATAAGCAAAACCTAAATTGGAGAAAAGGAGTTCCTCACAGCTGGATTAGACCAGAATGGCACACTGCTCTAATTGTTATCCATAGGTATATCACCTGTGAAGGCAGATTCTCACTAATTTATATCTACCACATTAGGTTATTAATGCATCTAAATGGTGATTATCCTTTAAATCTGCCTTACTTTCTACTCAAAATCTTGGCAAAGATATCAAAAAGAGTGCAGTCACACCCCTCCAATGCAAAGAGTATCTTGTTTCATCAAGTCTTAATTAAGACTCTAGTCATGTCTACTCTGAGAGAAATACATAAACCTTGGAGCTGGCTCATGCAATCCCTAAGTCTTGACCCACAGTCCAACAAATAGAAGAGAGGCAAAGGGAAAAGGGTTGTTACACATGAACCAAGTTTCCTAGTTGATGAAACTCCTATTAAAGAAGAATTGTCTGCCATTAGGGTAACAAGGACCAACAGAGGTAAGAGACTAAAATTGGATACAGAAAACAAAATTTTTCCTAAGGAAGATTTAAAAATAGAATAATATTCTGATGAATATTATGGTGTTAAACCCTCAGCCAAGCACAAATCTCCAGAAACCAGTAAGAGAGGTGCTACAGTTAAAAGACAGAGAAATAAATATGTTCCTTCGTCTAAAAGACCTAGGAGGAATTCGACTAGAATTACCAACAAATAAAGGCTGAGGTCTAAAGCTATGTTCGATCCCTCAATCAAAAAAGAAGATGTCATAGTTATAGAAGATCATCCTGAGGATGTTGAAACAAATGTAAAACAAATTGTAAACAAACCCCCATTACATAAAAAACCAACAGATAGAGGGAAGCAGACTTCTTCACTCTCTACAAGACCTGTAACAAGAGCCACTACCAGATTGTCACGAGATAAAGCATCTGCTGAAGGTATAAGTAGGGTCCCTGAAAGTATAGAAAGCCATCTTGTAGATTCAGACCACATATCAGACATGCCTAAATCCATGGATTTAGCTAGTTCAGATGAAGATCACAACGCAGGATTGGTTTCTAGGTACCAGATTAAATTGAGAGAGCCTAAAGCTGACATAAATATGAATGAGCCTGCACCTATAGATGAGTTCCCTGAATTTAAGGTCAAGATCAGATCTGACAAAGAAAAGATCAGAGAACTCTGAAAGATAGTGAAACAACTGAAAAAGGAGAAGGCTCATATTGAACAATGGAGTGCCAGGAAGCAAGAAAAGATTCAGGGTTTCAAGAAGAAGAAAAGAGAGAAAAGAGCATTGCTCAAAGAACTCATAGAAGTGAATTTCAAACGCTATTGGCATAACATCATACTTACCACAAAGCTCAAATATAAAACTTCCAAAGCTACTTTTGTCATCATACCCTAAAGGTTTTATGAAGAATTTTTCACATTTTCAATTTTTTTGTTTACTAGGGAACAAGGAAAGATTTACTTCTTTGACTTGTGAAAGGAAAATGTCTCGAAATTCATGATTAGATTGAACTAATTCATCTTTTATAGGATTGAATGTATTGTAAAGAGAACATCCAAAATTAAGCTGTTGAGCTATATCTATTTTAGGAATGTAGATGCTCTTTTCGAGTTAACCTCCCTATTTAGATGGATGCTAATCAAATATAGTCATTAATAGCATGCTAGAAGTTAGGATCTGAGGTATTTTGGATAGTTTAAGTAAGAATATGAAAGAATTTATTCAGGTTGAAAAATTGGAGATCCAAAGGACTTATTTTGAAACTACTAGTAAGGCATTATTGTTCTATTTGACACTTAATAGCAAAGGCATATGGATGGTTAGACACTCTTTTCTAATCTATTTTTCTTTCTTCATGATTTAGTTCATTATTCATGTTGCAATGTATTTGTTTCTTGATTGTTAATTAATACAGTAAAGAATTTGTTGTGGAAATTATTTTCAAGTTTTGATTTCAAGCTAATGGTCTTGTTTCTTTATGATATTCTGAGACAAGAATTTATGTGAAGTTGACAAATTGAAGGCTTCATCCTCTCTTTTTCTTATTGTTCTAATATATCTATGTGATTACCTTTTAATCATTCAATGGGATATACTATGTTATGATTTTTATTTTCATGTTATGTTATAACCTTGAGCCAGTTTTCAACTACCTTTTCAACAAAAAAAAACAAATCATAAAAACCTTCAAAACACTTTGAAATAAACCATTGATTCCCTAGATTGCCCTATCATAGTCAAGTGAAAGTTTAGGGACTAACATATTTTGGTTCCATTGTCAGGGGCGAAGAAATGAATATATCTTCCCTGGGGAAATGACAAGATTAGATTCAAATCTCGATTGTGAACAAGATTTTGGACATTATTTAAGACAATGATTATTCACTTGGTGACTCCTCTGTGGTAATTATGGCTCCTAAAAGAGAAGTTAAAGTACCTAAAACTCCTCTAACTTCTTCATCATCTACTAAGATACTAGTAACTAGAAAAAATCCAGATATTGAGCCTGCTAGAGCAGTTCTAGATCCTGAAAAGTTACTAAGAAAACCTAAGGTTGTTTCTAGACACTCTTCTCTCTCAAAGGGAAAATTGTCTTCATAAATTTTTCAAGGACAGTCCTCTGAAATCACCAAAACCCAAGTATATGAGGAGGTGATGTGAATTCAAGCCTGTTATTGAGCCTACTACAGTTTCATTCCCTTCAACTATCTCAAAATTAAATCTAGATCAGTGGAAGCTACTTACTGAACTCATTGAATAGCAATATTCAAATACCTTTCCTGTGAATGAAACTTTGAAAGGTCATAACACAGATATTAAAATTGAACCAGAAACACCCTCTTCATCTCTTGGATCTCTCTCCTTTGAATATTTTAAATCACATTATTTTTCTTTTGAGAATCCTCTGTTTCTTGGCCCATCATCTGATCATAGTCCAGAAGAGAAATCCCTATATTATAAAGATCAAGACTCGGTGACAGTACAGTTAAGTTTTCATACACAAGGGACAGTTTCACCTACAACATGACCAATTTTTCTCACTCCCAAAACTCAAACACCAAAGAAATAAAATATGGTTGTGAACAGAATGGATGAAATTGTTGCAGCAAGGTATGCCCCTTTGATCCTTCCACAAGTCATGTTTTCCTTTCCACCAAATGATTATATGAGATACTTTCCCAAATTTAATGGATATGGAGGAGTTACTGAAGAGCATTTGAGTTCATTTTATAGTTTTGTAGACAATTTCAATGTAGATCATGTAGATGCGTGGATGAGATTTTTTGTGCAAAGTTTAAATGGTGAAGCAAGAAAGTGGTTTAGGAGTTTTCCACCTAATTCAATTGTTGATATTGTAGCCTTGGATGATGCCTTTCTTAAAAACTGGGGAGACAAGAAATACTTTTTATACTACATCACTGAATTTGGTGCTTTAAAAAGGAAACAAGGTGAATCAATACCTGATTTTACCAAAAGATTCAACCAAATGTATGGTAAAATTCCAGATGCGATTAAACCTTCAGACATCAGCTAAAATCGCTTTTGCCAATGCTTTCGATGCTGAATTTTCCTTGTTTCTTAGAGAAAGAAGGGTTTCTACGCTCAACCTGATGAAAGATGCTGCTATTGAGGTAGAATAAAACATATTAGCAGTAAACAAATTGAAGTCTAGGAGTGATAGAGACAGAAAAAATGAAAAATAAGAGTTGCCTTCATCTTCTAATACAACATCTGATTCTAAGATGGATAAGATGTTGAAAATCTGACATCTGAGATGGAAAGGTTGAGGATGGAACAAAAACAACCCAGTAGACCTGCATAGGAGGGTGGATACAGAAATCAAAATTAGTTCAGGAGTCCAAACAATGCACCTCAAATCTTACCAAGGGAAAGAGAAAATCAAGATGACCAAAAGGTTTTGCCTCCTTTCTAGAATAATGCAGTAGATGAGGAGGAGGATGAAGATGATACATAAGATGACCCTGCTGTTAATCTAAATGATTCTGAATCATCTCCTATGCATGTGACACAGCAGGATTATGAAGATTCTTTGATTTCAAATCAGTTTGAGGAAGGGGATGTAGATGAGATCGTCCAAAAGGAACCTAAAAGGAAGAAATACAATCTCAGGTCTGGTTCAAATGCACCTAAAGTGGATACACCTGTTTCAACAAAGAAGTCCAGTACTCCAGTTAAAACAGGAACCATTAAAGAAAGTCCTAAGATTCAAGTTGATCAACTATTGAAGCAGCCTACCAAGGTTAGTACTGTTGATATAAAGGAACCAGAAAAGAGTGTTTTTTCTTTCAGTCTAGAACATGAAATCAACAAAATCAAGATTTATGTGCCTTTGCTAGAACTAATGAAAATAGAGCCCTTTAGGAAGATTTCCCTTAAGTTTCTATAGTCTCCAGCTTAGGTTACCTTTTCAAATACAGTTAATCTAGAAGATGAAAACCCCGTTGTAACTATTGGACCTCATATTGAAGACATAATTGATGCCTCTCCTCCATTCTACATTTCACTAAATGTCCATGAAAATATATTGCATAACTGCCTAATGGATTCTGGTGCCTCGCATTATTTCATGCCTAAGGTGGTGATGGAAGAATTAGGGTTGGATATTACTAGACCATACCATGATCTATATTCTTTTGACTCCAAGAAAGTCAAATGCCTTGGAGTTATGAAAGATGTGGTTGTTACTCTTTCCCAATTACCTATGAAAACTGTGGTATTAGATGTTATTGTGGCTGACATACCACCAAAATTTGGAATGCTTCTTTCAATATCTTGGGCCAAGAAGGTAGGTGGTACTCTACAGATGGATCTTAGTTATGCAACCATACCTGTTTTTGGTGGGGAATAGTGAAGATTATACAGAGAAGTAAGACTGGCTTATTTGGTAAGTGATCACAAAGACCCCACTAATCATCCTATTTATGCTGTAGAAGATTATCTTGGTTCCTCTATTTTTCATATGAGTGATGAGATGGAAGAAGTATTCGTTAGGAAGACAACAACTGCAGTTGGGGAAAGTGAAGATAATTGTGTTTGGAAAATGTATTTTGATGGAGCATGTTCTAGAGAAGGTTCTGGAGCTGGGATTGTCTTCATTTCCGCTACAAAGGAGGTTATTCCTATGTCATATAAACTTGAATTTGACACCACCAATAACATCAGTGAGTATGAAGCCTTGTTGTTAGGTTTGAAAGATGCTAAAGATATGGGTATAGATAAGCTTTCTGTTTTTGGAGATTCAGAACTAATTATTCACCAAATCAAAAATATATGTCAAACCAAACAGCAAAGGTTGAAACAATATAGAAATGAGGTGTGGGATTATGTGGATAATTTATTTTTGGCATTCAATATTACTTTTGTGCACAAAAATTTAAATCAGCAGGCTGACTCTTTGACACTTGCAGCTAGCAACTTTAAAACTCCAATGTTCCCTAATCTGAAGTTTGAAGTTGAGGTCAGACACAGACCCTTAATACCAGATAATATAAAACATTGGCAGGTTTGTAAAGATGATGAGGAAATTCAAAGATTATTGAAAACTATTGAGGAGTTTTCTAACATTTCAATAGATCAGGACGATGTAGATGTACATGCTACATATATCCTTCAAGATAATGTTGTTGGGCACAAAATCATTGAACTGAAGACAAACCATCTGCCTAAATGTTTGGTTCCATTAGAGAGATTGTTTGATCACAATGATGTTTCCAGGAATGTTGTTATTCAAACAAAAGAAACTGATGTAGTGGACTGTGACATCAGTCCTGATACAAATCCCAAGTTGGTCAAAATATCTAGAAAAATGTCATAGAAACAGAGAAGAGCATATGTTGGATTAATGAATCAATATTCAGATATATTTGCCTGGTCTTATGAATATTTGAAAGTGTTTGATACAGAGATCATACAACACAAAATTCCTCTGAAACCTGGGTCTAAACTTGTTAAGCAAAATTCCAGGCAATTTAATCCTCTACTATTACCTATAATAGAAAAGGAGTTGAAAAGGTTATTAGAAGCTAAAATCATAGTGCCACTAAGATACTCAAAATGGGTAGCCAACCTTGTACTTGTCAGGAAGAAGAACAGAGAGATAAGACTCTGTGTGGACTTGAGGAATTTGAACAGGTGCTCCTTGAAAGACAATTATCTCTTACCAAAAAATGGATCATATTTTACAAAGAGTTGTAGGAGAAAAGAGGATCTCTATGCTTGATGGGTACTCAGGGTACAATCAAATATCAATAGTGGAAGAGGAAAAAAATAAAACAACATTTACCACCCCCTGGGGCACTTTTATATATGAAAATATGCCCTTTGGATTGATGAATGCAAGAGCCACATTTCAAAGGGCTATGGACATTTCTTTTATTGGTGAAAAAGACAAGTTTGTAGTTATTTATCTTGATGACATCAATGTATTTTCAACATCTGATGAAGAACATTTACAACACTTGAAATAGACTTTTGATAAATGCAAGAGGTATGGTATATCACTTAATCCTAAAAAATCACATTTTTCTATGGTGGAAGGAAATATTTTAGGACATATTGTTTCACCTAAAGGTCCTAAAATAGATCCTAAGAGAGTAAAATCTATCCAACAGATAGACATTCCAAGAAATAAGAAGTCTATTCAGTCCTTCATTGGTAAAATTATTTTTTTAAGGAGGTTTATACCTAATTTTGCAAAGATTATCAAATACATTACTCACATGTTTAAAAAGGATGCAGAAATTAAGTGGATACCAGAAGCTAAAGAATCTTTTGAAAGAATCAAGAAGGCTCTTGTTCAAGCCCCTGTTCTCATTAGTCCATATTACTCCAAGGGATTCATGAATTTCTAATTTGCATCAGAAAACACCATAGTTGTTGTTCTTCTACAAAGAAATGAACAAGGATATGAGTAGCTCAACTCCTTCTTTAGAAAAACTCTCATAGACTCTGAATTGAAGTATGATATAATGGAGAAACAGGCTTATGCCCTGGTAAAGGATTTGAAGTCCTTTAGAGTATATGTCCTTCAATACGAGATTACAGCTTATGTCCCAAGCAGTGCAGTCAAAGAAATATTGGGTCAGCTTGATTGTGAAGGAAAAATAGGGAAATGGATAACAAAAATCCTGGAGTATGATCTCACCATAAAGCCTACTCAGCTGATAAAAGGTCAAGGCCTTGCTAAATTAATGACATAATATAATTTCAAAGCAATTGGGTTGTACCATCTTTCAGAGAAGAAACATGATTTTTCTTTCCAAATTGAAGAAACAAATTTACAGGTAAACAACAAGTATGTTTCTTCATCATGGTACAAAGATATCGTATTTTTTCTGTTGAATTTTCAATCTCCCCTGGAGTTGGATAAATCAAAATTCAGATCATTAAATTTAAGAGCAGTAAAGTATTGCATTATTGATCAGATATTATTCTGGAAAGACCCTAATGGTTTTTTGTTGAGGTGTGTTGATGAAAAAGAAGCTGAACAAATTCTTTATGATCTACATCATGGTGTGTGTGGATGCCATCACCATTGGAAGGCTACTTCCTTCAATATTCTTAGGGCAGGCTATTACTGGCCAGTTCTATTCTCATATATTTTTTCTCAGGTCAGGGCATGTGAACCCTGTCATAAATTTTCTAGAAAGCATAAACTTATGTCTTTGCCTCTGAAACCAATCATCACCCATGGACCATTCCAATAGTGGGGCTTGGATTTCATCGGAGAGATCAATCCTTCATCTTCAGGACAACACAGATGGGTTCTTACAGCCACTAATTACTTTACGAAGTGGATCGAAGAAATTTTGACTCGGAATGCAACATACAAAGTAATCATGGACTTTCTTGAAGGATATATTTTTTCCAGGTTTGGCTGTCCTAAAAAACTAGTCACTGATAATGCACAAGCCTTTAAATCCAATTCCATGATTGAATTCTGTAATAAGTATAGTATCAAATTGGTTCAATATACTCCCTACTACCCCCAAGGGAATGGGTTAGCAGAGTCCTCCAATAAAACTTTGATAAGGATTATCAAAAAACCACTACCAGAAAATAAAAAATCATGGGATTCCAAGTTAAAATTTTCCCTATGGGTAGATCGTATCAGCAACAAAATTTTTATTGTGATCTCTCCTTTCCAGATGGTATATGGGGCATAAGTTATTCTTCCAACTCAATCGGGCCTACCAATTTTAAATTTCTTAAAAGAAGAGTTAGAAGAACTAATGATCTACAAAGGAGAATTTTTCAGATGATTGAGGTTCAACAGGTCAAAGAACAGATGAATCAAAAAGATGTTGCTCACCAGAGAAAAGTCAGAGCCACATTTGACAAAGGAACTAAGAAATATATCTTTAATGAAGGACATTTGGTGTTAAGGTGGGATGCCAGGAGAGAGGATAAAGCAAACCATGGTAAGTTCGATAACCTATGGCATGGTCCCTTCAGGATAGCCAAGGTAATGGACAATAACATTTTTCTCCTGCATAATTTGGATGACACAAAAACTTTTGGAGGCCCAGTGAATGGGAGGTTCTTGAAACACTATTTTCTCTAAAGACTCATCAGGTTTTCAGTTTGTACAGTAGGTTTAATTTCAATAAACACTCCATATACCCAATGGACTTGTTTTTTACAGCTATGTTGTGAATAAAGACTGACAGATGCAGGGAGAACAATGAATCTGAAATAAAGGAAAAGGCATTGGTCTGCAACTCTTGGATTTTATTATCAAAACTCCATCCCCAGAAGGAGCCAGTGTTAGTCTCTAATTTTTCTTTTGATTTGGTGAGAAACCCTAATCCTAAACCCTTCCTACCTACACTTCATTGTTTTCTTTCATTTGATTTTAATCCTTGTTATCAACTTGTTATGATTTGCATTTTATCTTTTTGGATAATTTCTTTAAGTCTGGAGTTTTAAGACATGGTTTTAAATGATGTATCACTTCATATGCTTGTTTGAATTTTTCAAATTCAAATCTCTTCTAGTCATTAACAACTCTACTGGAATAACATTATTCCCATAGCACAAATATGATCATGTCTTAATATGCACCTGCCACCCTGATTTCGTTATGATTACACAGATCGTGGAATAAGAATTCCCATGTGTCCCACGATATCCCTTAAATCATTTTATAATTCAAACTGCTACATGATCGGATTGTTCTGTATCGACAAAGGACTCATTTCAAATCATTCAATTCCCAAAGATCATTATTTGAACCTGTCACTCGTTGTTATGATTTTGCTGAGTTATAAGCGCATGTGTTTTCTAGAATAACCGTTATATATTAAAAAGTTGCAGGTTTCAAATTTAAAATCTGAGCAGTGCTAGTTGTAGCATCGTGTTTTTATGGGAACTAAGAGAAGCGGGCAAGTGGTTAGATTAGAACCCGAGGGTGTTGAAATTCTCGAAGATTATCCTCAGATGGCTCAGAGGTTCAGAGATGCTGGTTGGTTTGAATTCCTCACTACCTTCCAAGGTCATGACGAAAATGTCTCTATGGCCTTTGCACAGAACTTCGATGGTTTCGAAGTGGAGATCGAAAAGTTACTAATGTTGGTGACAGAAAAAACAATTGCATAAGCTTGCATATTGGTGGTTGGAGGAGAACGATGGTGGAATAAGGAGCATGTAGTCACAGATTTTGTCAATCAATTCTTACTTCCAGAAAAGAAAAACCCTTATTGGAGAAAGGGAGCTCCTCACAACTGGATTAGACCAGAATGGTACACTTCTCTAATTGTTATCCATAGGTATATCACCTGCGAAGGCAGATTCTCACTGATTTATATCTACCACATCAGGTTATTAATGCACCTAAATGGCGATTATCCTTTAAATATGCCTTAATTTATACTCAAAAGATTGGAAAAGATGTCAAAAACAGTGCAGTCACACCCCTCCAATGCAAAAAGTAGCATGTTTCATCAGGTCTTAATTAAGATTCTATTTGTGTCTGCTCTAAGAGAAATATAGAAACCTTGGAGATGGCTCATGAAATCCCTAAATCCTAACCCATAGTTCAACAAATAGAAGAGAGGCAAAGGGAAAAGGGTTTTTACAAAGGAACCAAGTTTCCCATTTGATGAAACTCCTATTAAAGAAGAATTTCCTACCATCAGGGTAACAAGGACAAATAGAGGTAAGAGACCCAAATTCGAGACATAAAATGAAATGTTTCCTGAGGAAGATTTAAAAATAGAAGAAGATTCTGATGAATATTATGATGTTAAACCCTCAACCAAGAATAAAGCTCCAGAAACCAATAAGAGAGGTGTTGCAGTTAAAATACAGAGAAAGAAATATGTGCCTGCATCTAAAATACCTAGGAGGAATTCGACTAGAATTACCAACAAATACAGGCTGAGGTCTAAAGCTATGTTCGATACCTCAATCAAAAAATAATATGTCACAGTTATAGAATATCATTTCGAGGATGATGAAACAAATGTCAAACAAAGGGAAAACAAACCCCCATTACATAAAAAACCAGCAGATAGAGGGAAGCAAACTGATCCACTCTCTACAGGACCTGTAACAAGAGCCACTACCAAATTGTCATGAGCTAAAGCATATTATGAAGGTATAAGTAGGGTCCCTGAAAGTATAGAAAGCCATCTTGTAGATTCAGACCACATATCAGACATGCCTGAAGCCATGGATTCATCTAGTTCAAATCAAGAACACAACTCAGGATTGGTTTCTAGGTACCAGATTAAATTGAGAGAGACTAAAGCTGACATAAATCTGAATGAGCCTGCACCTGTAGCTGAGTTCCCAGAATTTAACGTCAAGATCATATCTAACAAAGAAAAGATCAGTGAACTCCGAAAGGTAGTGAAACAACTGAAAAAGAAGAAGGCTCATGTTGAACAATGGAGTGCCAGGAAACAAGAAAAGATTCAAGGTTTCAAGAAGAAGAAAAGAGCATTGCTCAAAGAACTCAGAGAAGTGAATTTCAAACTCAATTGGCATAACATCGTACTTACCACATAGCTCAAATAGAAAACTTCCAAAGCTACTGCTATCATCATACCCTAAAGGTTTTATGAAGAATTGTTCACATTTTCAATTTTGTTGTTTACTAGGGAACAAGGAAAGACTTACTTGTTTGACTTGTGAAAGGAAAATGTCTTGAAATTCATGACTAGATTGAACGAATTCTTGTTTTATAGGATCAAATGTATTGTAAAGAGAACATCCGAAATTAAGCTGTTGAGCTATATCTATTTTTGGAATGTAGATTCTCTTTTCGAGCTAACCTCCCTATTTAGATGGATGCTAATCAGATCTAGTCATTAATAGCATGCTAGAAGTTAG
The DNA here is from genome assembly GCA_010110895.2 of Picea sitchensis. Lineage (NCBI taxonomy): Eukaryota > Viridiplantae > Streptophyta > Pinopsida > Pinales > Pinaceae > Picea > Picea sitchensis. The sequence continues at coordinate 171,543 of SNQJ01S0015988.1, forward strand.
GATCTGAGGTATTTTGGATAGTTTAAGTAAGCAGATGAAAGATTTTGTTCAGGTCAAAAAATTGGAGATCCAGAGGACTTATTTTGAAACTCCTTGTAAGGCATTACTGTTCTATTTGACACTTAATAACAAAGGCATATGGATGGTTAGACACTCTTTTCTACTATGTTTTTCTTTATTCATGCTTGATTTCATTATTCAGATTGTAATGCATTTGTTTCTTGATTGTACTTAATTAATATAGTAAAGAAATTGATGTGGAAATTATTTTCAAGTTTTGATTTCAAGTTGATGGTCTTGTTTCTTTATGATATTCCGAGACAAGAATTTATGTGAAGTTGACAAATTGAAGGCTTCATCCTCTCTTTTTCTTATTGGTCTAATCTATCTATGTGACTATATTTTAATCAGTTAATGGGATATACTATGTTTTGATTTTGATTTTCATGTTATGTTATAACCTTGAGCTAGTTTTCAACCACCTTTTCAAAAAAAAAAAAAAATGATAAAAACCTTCAAAACACTTTGCAATAAACCGATGATGCCCTAGCTTACCCTATCACAGTCAAGTGCAACTTTAGGGACTAACAACACCCATGAGTGGACCTGTGTCGGCACCCATGATGCGCCCAACCGTTCAACCAAATTTTGGTACTCCCTCTACCTCAGCTTATAACCTGGGCACTAGTGAAAGCGTTATGCCTTCCTATACACCCTATGGATCATTGCCAGAAAATAATTCGTATTTTCCATTTCCTGGTCCCCCATAGCCAATTCCTCCTCCAAAAGGACAACCACATGCTAGGGTTAACTTTGTTCAGCCCTCTCCCATTTAGCAATTTCAAAATTTTAAACAAATGAATACGGAAAATTTGGGCCATCAGCCAAATAATACCAAAATGAAAGGAAAAAACCGAAACAATAATAACCTAGTACGAGGGGGAAATAACCCCCAAAAAAACCAACCTGCTGGGGGCAACCAGAACTAGGGTAACTAGAACCCCCAAGGAGAAAATAACAACAAACACCAAGGGAGGAACAACAATAACAACCTCAGGATGAAATTGCCTTGTACTCTTTACAGTGATCATGGTCATTATACTCACCATTGCCCCCAAATTGTTGACTTCAAACAAATGAATAATTCTGTGAACATGCCATGTCCTCCGACGCCACCTGCCCCTCTGCAGGCCCCACAATAGTATTTGCAACAAACACTCCCAACGGTGTTGCAAAACCATATTCCACACCAAGGTGTGATGAATACCCAACAAGAGATGTATCCTTCCCCACCACATATGGGATAGTATCAAAACCATGGGAATCTGGCGGATCACAATATCCTCCTCACTAGTGAAGAAGAAATTCTTCTACAAACGATCAGTCGTCAATACAATGCACCCCATGAATCTACTCCCACCACTTTGTAAGCAACTCCAGATACAACCAGACAAACCTTGATGATTCCATGACCTAACATTGAACCCCCCATTCGTATTCATCACATCCCATTACGACATAATGTCAACAACCCTCAGGCTAGGTAAACACACAATTATAGTCTGGTCAATGAATTGGCACAATATCCTACCACCATGTCGGTGTTGGAAGTCCTCCAAACCTATCCCACTCAATGAAAATCCTTACTTTCCTCCTTGGGTGCAGTTGACCCTGTTGATACTAGACTCATCACATTTGATCTAGATTGTGGGGAACCTCGACTCCCCTCTTTATTAACTTTCCAGATACCAGTTAAAATCCATAATATCATGGTTCATCAATGTATCATTGATGAATGTGCATCTACATGCATCATGTCCAAAACTATATGGAAGAAACTTGGCTCTGCTGAGCTAATACCATCTGCCATCACTTTGAGAGCTTATGATGGACAACCATCCTCTCCTAAAGGTCTCTTTCAAAATGTCCCCGTTGAACTCAGGGGAAAAACCATCCTTATTGACATTGAGGTTATTGATGCCTCACTCAATTACAACATCTTGTTTGGACGTAGATACATGCACGTTATGAAGGTTGTGGCCTCTTCTATGTTTTGAATGATGATGTTCTGCCACAATGGGAAGATCATCACCATCAACCAAGTTTCACATTACGATCCTAACCACTCCTCCACTATCGATAACATATTACCTCTTGTCCACACTAGCTCCGACGCATATCCACTCATAGATATGGGCCGCAGAATTTTCAAGGACCCATATTTGTTGGGGGCATACCATGAAGCATCATTGCTCATACATTGCTCAGCACAAGTGTGTGTCATATCTTGCAATGGAACTAACAATGGAGATACCATTCCTCCCATAGAGGCTTCTCCACTCCCTAACGTCCCACTAGTGGAAGAAATACTACCTCAGGAATCCTCTAAGAAACCTACAACACCACTTATCCTCAATTTCACCCTCCCCCAGTGTCAAATCATAGTTTGGGAGACAATCCCCCAAGCCATTACTAAAATTCCCTTATTCTACCCCTCACCAGGAGTACAATATTTCCAGGTAGCCACAACACTTACCCTTCCCAACATGGTGTTGGTCAATCCAGTGTGGTATCTCCACCCACCTGCGATGGTTCTGCAACCATCCTTCTGTTGGTCACTATAATTGCTTAATTAATTTCAATCAACCAAGTGAAACATAAATTATCAACCCAGGGAAGTCTTTTGTTTCAAAGATAGCTGCGCACTATATATGCTCAATTTCAAAATCACTTAGTGTTGT
>SNQJ01S0015989.1:0-22065 GCA_010110895.2 Picea sitchensis
AAGGTTGGTAAGAAGAATAGGACTGTCAAATTTCCTTCTATGTTATGCGAAGGTGATCATTACTCTCACCTTTTCCCTCGTATGGATGAGGCTTATTATCTTTTGAAAAAGATTCAAATTCCAACTGGTTATCATAGTATCTCTTCCAAACCATCATTAGTTTATGGACTAGTCAATCTAGTTTCATCCCCGGTTAGTCCGGTTGATTAGGTGGTCAATCTGGTTTCATCCTCAGTTGAACTACTAACCCAAGTAGTCGATCCAATTTCATCATCGATCATCCCGAGTCTTCATCTGAAAAGTGAAACCCAAGTGACTGATCCAATTCCATCATTGATCGATCCCACTCATCCCTTGAAGAGTGTTGTCCCTTGACCAAGTTTTGGGAGATTCTTGGTCATATTGACCTATTTTGGGACTTCGACAACTTGTCGAAGGAGGAGTGAAAAATGAAGTGGAGATCATGTGATCTCGACCCACTTTTGGATCCCTTTTGGGTTTTTGGGAATATGTAACGGGAATGGGATGTTGGCCCATGGGTTTACCCATGTTTAGGCCTATTTTGTATGTATAAATAGAAGGCTAGGCAATGTAAGAAGTAGTCAAATAGTGCATCTATGTGATGCGAATGTATGATAAGTGAAAGTAGATTCTGCAAGTTCTTTTGTGCATGACTGTAAGAGACTTGCAGAGATAATTAAAGGTCCCTGTAATAGATTGTGGAAGGTTGAGTGTTGTAATGCAAGGAAGAAGGATCTAGCGAGCTGCGTAGATCTTCTGTCCTGTGCAGAGTAGGGTTTTGATGGCTCTGTGATTGTAACCAATTGAATGAAGATAATAAGTAAGAATATTTGGTGGACGTAGCCACGGGGTGGGGGTGAACCATGTAAACATGGTGTTGTATTTATTTGTACTTGTCTGGATGTGTTTATATCTTCTTTTGCTAAGTGCTTAGAGATGATTAGATAGATACACTTATGCTTAGTGCTATTGATGTATAAGAATGTTATATCTGATCTATATGAATGTGATTAGTGCTTGATCTGATATATATGACCTATCTATTGATGCTAAGTGCTTGAGTACGTTATATCAGTGTGAATGCTGCGAAGCCTTATTTTATCAGCGAAGTGATTATTGATTTTATATTGAGGAACCGACGGTGTTAAGTTCTTTATTAAGTATTATAATCATAGATCTGTGTCCCATCTAAGGTTGCAGACACTTGATTCTTGCAACCACCCCTTCCTCTACCTCAGGTGAGACTTCATCAACTTCACAGGTGTTACCAAAAGGGTCGGTAGTTAGGCCTTTGTTGGTGCGTTGTTGTATCGTTGAACCCTGGGTCTTCCCCTATGCCAACAAATGGTTCCGTTGCCAGGACCTGAAGCTGTGATTGCTGGGAAATGATAAAGAAGAATTTCTATGCAATGATTTGACCTGAGATTGTGAAATATCTGTGTGTAGATATGTTCCCTAGTGCGTACTATTCTACTTGATTTATAAATCTCTGTGCTAAAAGAAAGAAGCCCGATCTGAAGAAAAGAGGTTGGATCTGAAGGAAGGAAGCAATATCTGGAAGCTTTATGCTCTAAGAAAGGTAAAAGTGAGAACATCAGATTAAAAGAGGTAAGATCTGCAAGATCTGTGCTCTGATAAAGGTAAGAATAGTTAAAAATTTTAGATCTGGAAGCTTTGTAGAAGTAAGATAAATGGAAATTTTTGTTTCTAGAGTATGGATCTAGGTATGTTTAATAGAGTCTTTTCTAGTTTGAAAACTAGGGTATTAATAAAGAATATTTGATATGAGTAGATATGATAAGAATAGTGAAAGATATGTTATACCTATGCATAGAAAGAATGTTTGGACTAATAAATGGATGCAGGATCCTAGAAAGAGTTTTTTGCAGGTTAGCTACCATGATCCTAGTGTGCAGTACAAAAGAAGTTGGGGATCATTTAAAAGAAAGAGAGGATTAACCCTCTCTTATAGTTGCAGAAGACTAGAAAATCTTGCTAAGGAATGCCCTGGGAAAAGACCTTGTTGTCTTTGTTGTAAACCTATGAACCATGAAGTGTTGGATTTCCCTAGAATGATTGCTAAGCTTGAAAGTATGAACATAAGACAAGAAAAACCTAAGGCAGATCTAGAAACTAAGGCTATAACAGAACCCTAGAAAGAATCAGAAAAGGTATTTCTACAGATGAAAGAAACCTTGAATGACCATCGAAATTTCAGATTATCAGAGAACTTTAAAGAAAAGGAATGCATTGAAGAAAGAATACGAGACTTCGACATTGACTATGTTATCAAGGAAACATGGGTGAATATCATGACAGAGAGAACTTGGAAAGCTATAGGGAGGCATCCCATGATTCCTTCATTAGGAGGAATAGGGTTATTCAGAGGAAAACTGGTAAACTTGTGTGGAAGGCTCGCCCAGATACCTATGAATGCAAATGGAACTTCGACAAAAGAATATTTTGAGATTATTCAATTTATTGAGGACAACACCCCATTTACCATGTTTCTAGGGAAACCTTGGATTGAAAGAGATCAAGCCAAATGAAAAAAAGACGAAGAAGTTTTGGAGAAGAAGAAGCAAGAGTTAATAATTAATGACTAGAAGGATCACATACTTGATTGAAGAGAAGGAAAATAGATCAAAGCTACTTAACGCTAGAAACCTAGATGTCGAAGCTGCAAGAAAATTAGAAGACTCACAGAAGACTGAGGTACCTATCTCAGATAAAGAAGAGGTGTTAATCCTGAATCCTAGGAAAGAATCTCAACAATGCGCAGTGACTATGTCCAAAGATGATAAGAATCAGAATGGAAAAAAGACTACCAAGATGAATCTCACTGGGAGGAAGGCTAGAAAGCTAAGTAAGAAGAGAGCTAAGTTTGAAAAGTTACATAAAGTTCCAAAGGGAACTTCGCAGAAAGAAAATTTGCAGAATTGGAGCTTCACTGGGATATCAAAACAATGACACATGGCACTTCGCCATGGTGAGGAAATATAGTCGTTGGGACTGATATATCCGTTCAACTACCGCTCTGAATGGGTTGGAAAGCATTTATAGCTCGACACAAGACTGTTTTACCATGCCATAACGGACAGAGAAAGAGTTAATGAGGCTTCATACCTGTTACAAGTGAATTGTTGCTTAGTTGCATATTTATCCCATCGCGCCATGCACAGAGAACACTTTTGCTAACGAAGAATGTGAGCTCGTAGACCAAGTGAATTGTATACAATGATCATTTACCTCTTGCTGTTTATTCTAGTGTAGTATCTGAGTTAATTTTGAAGTTGATATTATTAATCCCGAGCGCGTATGTCCGACGAGCTCACCATAGTTGCAGAATTAGTAACAAAAGTACTCCTCGACTTGATGACTGAAAGAGTCATGTCAGAGAGATGATTATCTACTAGTATACAAGCATCATCAACGAGAGAGATGCTGGCCTCTCCTTCCACTTCTCGAGCCAGACCATCATGGCCCACAGATGAAAAGTGAACTAAGTACAGAGATGATCTCATGAGTGCCAAGATAATTCTAATTATTTTACCTTCCTATCTACCACCTCTGAGAGGCGCAATCAATCGAGACAGTGTGCCCAAAGAATTTGATTACACTTTGGTCACTACGTACCTCCCAAAAGGGATACGCGCAGTATGCACAGACCAAGATAAGATCGCAACGTTGAAGTTTAGCGACTTCAACCTCGATGACAGGAAGGTCTATAACATGCTCACCCCACATAAGTATCTGACCAGGACTAAGGGAAAGAATTTGAATATATCTCCCTAGTCATGGACGATGAACCTCGTGCAGTCCAGACTGCTCAATGTCATGAATATTCCTCACTTTGGAAGGATCCAAGAAGTGAATGCATGCGTCAAGATATTGTTGTACTGTTACCATGTCATATACTTGTGGTTAAACCACCGTATCATAGTGGATCCAACATTGATCAATCATATCACAGGGCTAAGTATGCAAGGCCCTGACCCATAGGATTTATACCCTAGAAAATCCATGGATCACACTCTTGCGCAGAAGATTAAAGACACCTATGGGGATGTCGAGAAGGGAATGCGAGGCTACAAGGTAGCTTCTATCCAAAGTGACGCAATGTGCCTATCCTATCAATTGATCGCAAGAAAGTTGGTCTGCAAGAATCGACCCACCCAAGTCACTGGTTTTGTATTCGACCTCGCAGGGAAGTGCGCAGAGGGCCTACCAATGAAATGGGCGAAGTACCTCATGAACCAGTTGGAACTGAACTGCAGGGAAGTGAAAGATAAAGGATATGAGTTCCACTTCAGTTGGATTCTAATCTTTATTTCTTTCATCGCATGGGAGATGCCGGAAGGTGCGACCTTCCCGGACATCGATCCCTTTGAACCTCCGGCCGCGAAGTTCATTACACTGTGGTATTCCAGTGACATGAACAATAAATGAATGTCAAATGCCATATTCCACACATATTACAATCAGCTAAAGTTAGCTATCCAGTCTGAGACTTGCATCACACCAGATACTCTTCACAGGTTTCAGCCTTTAATGAAATTCAACGCGGACCGCCATTTCATTTATATTAAAACGCACCCTAACGAGCACAAGAAACAAATTCAGTCTTACTACAAAATTACAGAGGAGGACTTAGAATAAATCACCAAGGAATGGTCAGCGGACCTCCTCATTCCAGCAGATCCTATGGAGATATCAAATATTGACAGTCCCGAAGCAGCGCATGATACACCTGGACCTAGCAAGATAAAGAAGACCTAAGAGGTTCATGATTTAGATAGCGCATCCTTGAAGACCGCTTCCATATCATCAGAGTAAGGAGGAGATGACAGAGAGATAGATGGCACAAAAGTTGAACAAAATAAAGGTGAGGTTACACTGCTTAGAGACGAGGAGGACCCCTCGAAGAAAAGGAAGGTTTCCCCTCCGAAACCTTCTTCTAGGAAGAAATCGAAACCATCTATGACCAAAATGCAGACCATCCTCACCTTCGACGACTTTGATTTCATCATAGTAGCACTGAGTGATCCTTCATTGGAGATAGGAAAGAAACAAGAAGCTAAGCAGGAGGAGGTGTTCCATTGGATTAAGGATGAGCTCCAAGGAGTGCAGCATGCACTACAGTCCAACCACACAGTTTCTACTGTGCCTTTGCCATTGGGAACACCAGAAATGGGAGATGAGACAACTCAACTCCACTGGATCACTGATACAGTCGAAGCTCACCTTCAACGAGCATAGGAGGAGACAACGCAAGCCACCCAGGATTTAGCACAAGCACAAGGATTCCTTCTAGAGCAGTGCAAGACTGTAGGACGAGAAAATCTTTCTCTCTGGGTAAATTTCGATGAAGAAAAATCCTATCTCCATAAAGAAAAGGAACAGTTGTTCACTGAGGAACTCGAAGTAAAGGAAATGGTTTACATAGAACTTCTCTTTGTGATAGTCGTAGAAGTAAATACCAAAGAGCGAGTTCCACAGTAGGTGGCACAACTTGAAGAAGTAATCTAGCAGCTCCAGCAGCACATAACAGACTTGGAGCTCCACACTGTTCTTGAGACCCCTTAAGATGTAAGAGACTAAAGGGAAGCAACTTCCCACAGCAAAGTTGACCGACTAAAATCTCTTGCCTTGGAGTGCAGGCAGCTGAGTAACCGCAACACCCAAACATATGAGAACCTCACCGAGAATCTAGAGTTAAAGGCATTAGAGTCGCAGCTCAAGGAAGCAAAGCAACACACAAACACACTATAGGCATAGCTAAAGGCCTTGTTGGCCGTGGAAATAATGAAGTGATCTCAAGAGAAATGCACCGCCCAACAAAAAATACATACGATTCAAAGCAGAGTGATGGAAGTTACTCAATGGCTTCAACCAATGCAAGATAAGGCATGCCAATTATTCACAGAGTTTGAAATCCAAGGAGCAGAGCTAGAATAGGTTGTCATCACTGCAGAACAATGCCTATAATGTCCCTTGAACGACACAGTGATCCAGGAGTTCACCGAGCAAGAGGTCGTCGCACAACAATAGGTCGAAGTAGCTCAAGGCATTCGAAGTAGAACTGGTCAGATCAGAGTGACTCAGGATGAGTCACAGGTGAGTGTTGGGGGCCTATTGGCCCTTGACCAAGTTTTGGGAGATTCTTGGTCGTATTTACTTCGAAAGCCTGTTGAAGAAGGAGCATAAGATGAAGCGGACATCACAGGATTCTTGACCCATTTTTGGATGCTTTTTGGGTTTTTGGGAATATGTAACGAGAATGGGAAGTCGGCCCATGGGTTTACCCATATTTAGGCCTATTTTGTATGTATAAATAAAAGGCTAGGCAATGTAAGAAGTAGTTGAATAGTGCATCTATGTGATGTGAATGTATGCTAAGTGCAAGTAGAGTCTATAAGTTCTTTGTGCATGACTGTAAGAGACTTGCAAAGCTAAGTACAGGTCCCTGTAACAGATTGTGGAAGGTTGAGTGTTGTAACGCAAGGAATAAGGATCTAACAAGCTACGCAGATCTTCTGTCATGTGCGGAGTAGAGTTTTGATGGATTGGTGCTTGTAACCGATTGACTAAGGATAATAAAGAAGAAGATTTGGTGGACATAGCCCCAAGGTGGGGGTGAACCACATAAACACTATGTTGTCTTTCTTTGTGCTTGTCTGGATGTGTTTATATCTTCTTTTGCTAAGTTCTTATAGATGATTAGATAGATATGCTTATTCTTAGTGCTATTGATGTATAAGAATGTTAGATCTGATCTATATGAATGTGCTGAGTGTTTGATTTTCTAGATCTGACCTATCTATTGATGCTAAGTTCTTGAGTATGTTATATCAATGTGAATGTTGTGAAGCCCTGTTTTATCAACAAATTGATTATTGATTGTATATTGAGGAACTCATGATGCTAAGTGATTTATTAAGTGTCATAATCATAGATCTGTTTCCCAGCTAAGGTTGCAGACACCTAAGTCTTGCAACCACCCCTGCCTCTACCTTGGGTGAGACTTCATCTTCTTCGCAGGTGTTGCCGAAAGGGTCGGTAGTTAGGGATTTTTTGGTGCGCTGTTGTAGCGTTGAACCCTTGGTATGCCCCTGTGCCAACAAAGAGTGCATCCAAAGTGGTTGATCCGGTTTCATTATTGGTCGATCCCACTCATTCAAAGAGTGAGGATGTCGCTCAAGTATACCTCATTAATATTGATTCACCTAGACAAGGGGGAACACCGCTCATCCCAATGACACCCCCTTCAAGTAATCAAATGATTTTTATTAATTGGAATCATTTTATAGAACCCTGTCTTCCTTCTTACATTCCTTTCCAAATCAGCGTGAAGGTTTGTGATAGGAATATTCCTAACACTATAATAGATGAAGCTGCTTCTGTTAGCATCTTATCCGTGAATGCTTGGAAATATTTTGGTTCCCCACACCTTGAGTCAGTGACTCATAATCTATTGACCTTTGACATAAGAGTTAGTCAAGCTTTAGGGATCCTTCCTTAGTTTTCGGTTAATTTGGGAGGAAAAATGGTCTATGTTGATGTGATGGTAGTTCACGACCCCATGGAATTTAATCTGCTGCTCAGGCGAGACTATGTCTATGTTATGAGATATTTTGTGTCCACTCTCTTTTGAGTGATATGTTACCCTCACAACAGAAACATAGTAATGATCGACCAACTTTCATTCATTGACCCTCATTTGATGGTAAACCATATGCCTTCCCTGAATGGTCCATACATGCCATCGATGTTCACCCCACTGTAGGTAAATTATGTAACGACCTACCCCATACGTTCAACCTCACACAAGAAGGAATATATTCCTTCTCCTGACTTAGATATGGTACTTGACATGGTCCTCTCTTCGATAGGGCTATTAGATCCATATATACCTACCCTTATCGAGGTTGTTGACATGTATTCCTTCCAGAGTGTTTTTATTCCATCTAGAGAAAATATCCTGGAAGCCATGGCTAACATTTGTCCCTTGCATGTATTCCTTCCATAGCATTTTCCTCTTGGAAGCCATGATCAAGGATATTTTTTGAGCATAGTTTTTCTTCTCTATGGAAAGCTCGTTAAAAAATGAAACAAAGGACTTGAGCATAGTTTTGCTTCTCTGCAGCAAGCTCGTTAAAAAAAAAAAATATAGGTATTGAGCATAGTTTTTTTTCTCTGTGGAAAGCTCGTTAAAAAATGAAATATTAGCTATAGGCACAGTTCATTGTCTATGTCAAGATCGTTGAAAAATAAAATAGACCCCCCTCCATTATAATCAATTCTCAGTCTGGATCGAGTACTTGAACCAACCTTATTTTCCTCCACCTAGTGAAAATGTTTTCATTAGTAACCATAAACCTAAATGAGGAAAGACGAATATTCATCGAAGGAAACGACGCTTGGCGGGTAGGTCTCTAGCCCCTGGACATCATGCTGGAGAAAAAACACTAACTTATACCAAATAAGTTGGGGGGAAATACTTATAGAGAGACACATTGCTAGGAGTGATCCTTGTTCGAAGGTCACTCCCATCGTAATGTAGTAGTATTTTTCTATAACGATATTAGTCTTTGTTCTTTCTCGTGCTCGTAAATACATGAGAATAAGTTATTGAGCTTATTCTTTGTTCTTTCTTGTGCTCATAAATACGCGAGAATAGGTTACCGAGTACACATTTATCTATTTTTCAGACTTGTAAAAGATATATGAAAAAATAACTCTTTGGAGTCTCCTTTAAGCTCTTTTCAGAGTCTCTAAACATGAAAAGATTATTGAGTGATCTTGCCTCCTTTCACACTCGTTAAAAGGTTTTAAAGGGAATATTTCGAGTGATAGTTTATCTCTTTTTCAGCCTTGCGAGACTAATTACGAGACTTGTTTGTATTGTTTTACAATTTTTCGAGGCTTGGGAGACTAAATTTATGAAAAATTCATCCATGGAGTTGACTTTAAGTTCTTTTCAGACTCTCTAAAAAAGAAAAACCACCGATTTTTCCTTCTCTGGACTTGCTAAACTACACATTGAAGGACCCATATGGGAACAAACCCTTACTTCTTCTAGTTCGTTAAATAAAGTAAGAGGAACTTACCAAACGTGAGTTATATCGAGCATGTGTTACCCTCGTCGAGCTCATTAAATTAAAAAGAGGTACTCATCTATCTGGGTTGGGGAAAAAATTGAAGGAAGTGGATCAAATTTTTGGGAATCCTTTATGGCATCTATTATCGCCCTTGAAGATGGCACATGTTTGTGTCTTGTCTTATAGTTGGATAATCCACATGTCTCTGAGTCATACCACTTCCATGTGTCGCCATACTTTAACCTCCAGTCGAAGAGTGATCTTATTGTTGTCACATTACGTTCTTGGTACTCGTTGAGTCAATGATGCCAAGTCAGTTGTCATGCCTCTTCATTTTCAAGGGAAGTTTCACTTCAAACCATCCATCTACAATATTTCTAGTTTCCATTTATTGTGTCATTCCATAATCATTCGATTCACCATATTACATCACTTTCATGTGTTAGTTTCATGTCGATGATGGGGAATACATCAAGGCCCTCCTTTGACGAGTATTTTCCTCTTGAATTCAACACATCATCCAAGAATTAGACTTAGAAACCAGTTAGTACCTTGGGACCTAGATGTCTCAATGGAAGACCTCCTCACTTCTAACAATAGGTTTACATCATTGACCTCTTATTGGATTATTCCATGAATGTTCAACCTCATCTCATTTATTCACATTCATTGGAATGTACTAGGGTACATTGGGAGTCATTGACATCATTTGTGATTTCCCTCACACTTGTTAATGATTTAACTCAATTATCGGTAATCAAGTGGTTTCTACCATGTTCTACATCAAATCATCTATTAACATGGATAGATTCCTACCACATCGGGATTGGGATGAATAAATTGGGTTGAGTGTTCAATATGTTATCTTCTTTTCCCAGGTTGTGAAGGAGATCATTTGAGCATGTTGATATATGTACTGTCACATAGATCCACATTGTATTGGTTCATGGCTATGTTTTATCATCTTGTAGCTCCACTGTGTATTTTTTTGGCTACAATCAGTTCATGTCATCGAGGTATGGATCCACATTGTATCTCTAGTGGCCATATCCTTAGTTAGTATTTTTCATGGATCCGCAGTGTATTGGTCAGTGACCGTGCTTTGATTCATCTCATATTCCGAGGATAGGTATGCCTACCTTAGAAATGGAACATATATTAATACTATTTGATGATCGTTTGCGGCTTCTCCCAGGTTCTCCAACTCCTTACCCTTGCATTGAATAATTTTAAAGTGTTTCAGCCATTAGTTTATCTTCTGACCTCACACTTTAGGGGGCATTTGTTACACATCAAAATTCCACACTTAAGTACCTCACACTAAGTGTCGCAAGTGTCATAAAAGTGTCACGTACACTGATAGCATGAAAGAACATTTGTCACAATCCCTAGTCAATGAGGAGGAAAAATATATCATATGAAGTTTTGTTAGGGTCCTAACCAGCACATAGATAGAACAATATATTCGGATGTAATAAAGGTCAATATTAATAAGGCCTTGCAATAAAATAGAATAATTCGAATGTAAGAAGACCTAATAGAATCTTCTTCTTCTAGAAGGATCTTCCTCTAGATGCTTCTTTTGATAGACATATTTAGTATAAATAGGAGTCGAGGGTATGAGAACCCTAGCTGGGAGATTATTTTAATAGAGATCTGCTCGACTGGAGGTTTCCCCCTCAAAGAGGCCCATGAACATTGCTCTCAGAATCAAAGTGTTATTTTTGATGTTATTCTTATATCATTTCAGTGTAATTGTGGTGATTGTTCTGGTTATCTTGTTGTTATTCTGCCATTTCTAGCATTCTATTTATGTTCTTCATACTTTTATATCTGGTATATTACAAGTGGTATCAGAGCACTTTCCTTGGCAGAAATTGTGGGTAAATGTTTTTCAGGGTAGATATGTATTCCAACGTCTTTAAGCCACAGAGATCCGTCGTTACGCGCATAAACCCGTGGTTGAGGGATACATACACGTAGGAAATACAAGTGGTTCTTAAGCGCACATCTGTTGGCAACCCTTGTAACCCCTATTGGTACCCCTTCGAGTGGTAGAACATCGGACAACACATGTGTACAGATCGACCTAGATTTCCTGAAGCCCTCTTTAGATAAATCGATCGGCTCCCTGACTGCTATAGTGCCACCAAGAAAAACACTCGGGAAGATACTCTTTAGTAACTGGGTAGTCAGGTAGTACAACTAAGGGTACGGTCTATCCTCCTTAGTAAGTTCCCTAAGATATTGGGCTGAGTACTACTGTTGGACCCCTCACGTATATCAGAGAGATATAGCACAGGGCAAACCCTTTTCTGTAGAACCCTTGAATACCTAACCCTTGGGGACATAAACATAAAAAAATTAAAATAGACAAGATCTATTGCTGCACAACTGTGTTCGGGTTGCCAAGTAACTACATTTTTTTCCTGGTTAAGCATTTGGGCATTTCATCCCTGCAATATTCGTTAGACCGGAATATAACTACGGAGGTGTAAAAAACAAAGTCTAGAAATTGTTTCACCATTATTTGAGACCTATTCCATTGAATTCATCTCTTCGCCCTTATCACATTCATACATATCATTTTTCAGAAACAATTTTGACCCCACCCGCCCATTTTCAATTCCCTCGTCCTCATGGCCCATACCCGCAACCAAGACTTGGAATCTCGCTTCAATACCTTGCAATATAGTCTCACTGAGACCCAACAAGAAGTGAAACAACTCAGTGCCAATGTTGTCGCCATCAATACAACCATGCAGTCCTCAATGGAGGAAATCAAATAAGACATGACCACCCAACTTGAATCTGTCTTTTCGTCACTCTGCACCAAGCTTCATATCCCTACAGATAACCCTTCCTCTGACTCACCTCTACATACTGAAGATGAACATTCCTCTCATTCCCATAATTTTCAGTACCATCACTTTCAACATGACCTACACCTTCCACGGGTGGATGTGACCAAATTTGATGTCTCGGACCCCACTGGTTGGGTAACCAAAATGGAACATTATTTCTCTTTATATAGCATTATAGATGACTTGGCCAAAATCCGGTATGGTGTTCTCCATCTAGATCAAGAACGTTGGCAATGGTGGCAATGGAGAAAAACTTCCCGTGAATGGTATATTACTTGGACACACTTTGTGGCAGAGATTTATGAACGCTTTGACACTGACACCAACCATTTGGGCCATTTGAAAAAGTTGAAACAATTAGGAATAGTGGAAGACTTTATAGCTTCCTTTGAGCGCCTGGATTTTCGGACATAGGGCATGTCTGATGCCTTTTTCTGAGAGTGTTTTATCAGTGGCCTCAAGGATGAGATTCAAGCCCATGTCCTCATAGCTCAGCCTCAGAGTTGGGTTGAGGCTACTAAAAGAGATAAATAAGCAAAACATGTTGTATCTTCTCGAAACCGGAAACCTGCCTTTATCCCTCACCCTAAACTAGTAAATCCCACTACTCCCTCCGCTCCACTAAAGATCCAAAAATTGACCAAGGCTGAAATGGATGAATGCCAACTCAAAGGCCTTTGTTATAATTGTGATGAAAAATATTTCCTAGGTCACTAGTGTAAGGAACAAAATATTTTTATGGCCATCTCCGAGGATATTTCGAAAGAGGATGTTGAAACTCCCCTCGTGTTTGAGTCACCTGAAACCAATGACATAACCCCTCCCTTAGACCCTCCCAAAGTAGAACTGATCATTTCCCTCAATTCTCTCACGAGCTTCTCCACTCCCCAAATCATCAAGCTAATCAGTTACATCAAGCATCGAAAGGTCATCATTCTAGTTGATAGTGGAAGCACCCATAATTTTATTCATCGCCACATTTCCCAAGAAACTCATTGCTACATCCATGTCGTCAATAATTTCCAAATCATGATTGCCAATGGTGGCTCCATGAAATGTGGAGGGCATTGTGAAAATGTGCGTCTCCAAATTGGTGACTATCACCTGAAATCTCATATGTTTGCTATCGAAATGGGCAGTTGTGACATTGTGTTGGGTGCAGACTGGCTAAGGACTTGGGTCCCATTCTCATGGATTTCAAGGAATTAACCATGCAATTTGACCAGGAGGGCCACCAATATAAGTTCCAAGGCATCACCACTGGTTCACCTGAGATCATTAGTTCCCATCGCATGGAAAAACTGCTCAAAAAAGGTCATTCTGGTGTTATTGCCCAACTCCATGCCATACAAGCAACATAGACACCCTTGGTGCCGCAAGATCTCCAAGCCATCCTTTATAAACATCAAGTGGTCTTTTCCACTCCCCAGGGAATCCCTCCTTCCCATCGTATTCATGATCATTCCATTCCCCTTGTACCCGAAAGCCTTCCTCCCAATATCTGTCCGTATCATCACCCCTTTTACCAAAAAACTGAAATTGAGAAAATGGTCCAGGAACTCCTTAATGCAGGCATTATCCGCCCTAGTATGATCCCCTACGCTTCTCCTGTGGTCATGGTCCAGAAGAAAGAAGTTTCTTGGTGAATGTCTCCTGACATCCATGCCCTCAACAAACTTACCATTAAAGAAAAATTTCCCATTCCTGTCATTGATGACCTCCTGGATGAATTGAGTGGTGCCCAATTCTTTACTAAACTTGATCTTCGTTTGGGATACCACCAGATACGTATGAAAGAGGAATACATTCCCAAGAATTCCTTTAGAACTCATGAGGTCCACTATGAGTTTTTGGTGATGCCCTTTGGCTTGTGTAATGCTCCCTCCACCTTCCAAAGAATCATAAATCATGTCTTTCATCCTTTTCTACGTCATTTTGTCTTAGTTTTCTTTGATGATATCCTCATCTATAAAAAAACCTAAACAGATCATATTGCTCATGTGGATCGAGTTCTCCATCTACTCTCTTAGCACCAAATTTTCCTGAAACAATCTAAATGTGCTTTTGGCGCCTCAAAAGTAGAGTACTTGGGTCATCTGGTTGGAAAGGACGGCGCCAGGGTGGATCCTAAAAATATTGAAGCTATGCAAGACTACCCTCACCCAAGACTCTCAAAATCTTGTGTGGATTTATGGGATTAACAGGTTATTACCACAAGTTTGTTAAGAATTATGGAAAGATTGCAACACCTCTCACTGCTCTCCTAAAAAAGAACTCTTTCACTTGGACCCCAGTCGCTACTCAATCTTTTCAAACCTTGAAGATGGCCATGTGCACCAGTCCAGTCCTGGAACTTCCTGATTTCACAAAGACCTTTGTCTTGGAATGTGATGCTTCAGGGAAAGGAATTGGTGTTGTCCTTATGCAAAAGGGTCGACCTTTGGCCTTTACCAGCAAGTAACTATCTGAAATAAATCTGGGAAAATCAATCTATGAAAAGGAAATGTTGGCTATTTTTCATGTCGTTTATCTGTGGCGCCATTATCTATTGGGGAAACTCTTCCAAATTAAGACAGACCATCAAAGCCTCAAGTATTTTCTTGAACAACGCATTTCCTCCCCGGAGCAACAAAAATGGGTGACTAATCTATTTGGATATGATTATGAGATCATTTACAAGAAAGGAAAAGACAATGTGGTTGCAGACGCACTTTCCCGAAAATATGAAGACGAAGGATCCATTTTTTCTCTTTTCTTCATTGTACCAGATTGGCTCCAAGCCGTTCGCCAAGAATGGATACAAGATCCCAAAATTTCACATATGATCCAACAATTGCATTTCAATGCTCCAGCTTGCCCAGTGTACTCTTAGCTCCATGATGAGCTTCGATACAAAGGCCGTTTTTATTTAAGTAAACAATCAAATATTAAATCCATGGTACTTTATAAGCTTCATGATACACCCACAGTGGGGCACTTCGGGTTCACCAAAACCTATGATAGGGTCAAACGTTATTTTTTCTGGGATGGTATGAAACAGGACATTCGTAATTGTGTCACTGAATGTGATGTGTGTCAACACAACAAGGGATAAACAGTCAAATCTATGGGCACACTGCAACCACTTCTGATTCCACTTGCTATTTGGAGGGACATCTCTATGGATTTTATCATAGGCTTACCCAAATCGATAAATAAATCAGTTATCATGGTGGTTGTTGATTTCCTTTCCAAGTATGCTCATTTCTGCGCTCTTCAACACCCATTTACAACATCCACGATGGCTCAAATTTTCATGGATTGAGTCTTCAAGCTTCATCGCATGCCACACTCTATTGTTTCTCATCGCGACCCATCTTTCACAAGCATTTTTTGGCAAGAACTATTCAAGCTACAAGGAACCCAATTGAATCTCAACACAACTTATCATCCCCAGACTGATGGTCAAACATAAGTTGTCAACAAGTGTTTGGAAACATATTTGAGGTGTTTTTCCTCAGAAAAGAAAAATCAGTGGGCTCAATGGTTACCCCTAGATGAATGGTGGTACAACACTTCATACCATACAACTACACGCATGACTCCTTTTGAAGCGGTATATGGACATAAGCCATCTTAATTTCTCTCATACTTACCAGGTGTCATGAAGGTCCAGGCAGTTGACCAAACACTTATAGTTCAAGAGTCTATTCTCCATACCCTCAAAAAGAATTTGGTCATGGCACAAAATTGCATGAAGAAACAAGTATATGAAGGTCACTATGAACATCAATTTGCAGAAGGGGATTATGTGTTTCTTCGACTGCAACCTTACAAGAAAAATTCCCTCAAGGACGATCATTGTCAGAAGCTAGCGCCCACATTTTATGGTCCCTATACCATTTTCAAGCGTGTGGGATAGGTGGCCTATTAGTTATCTTTTCCCAATCATTCGAAGCTACATCCTATTTTTCATGTTTCATTCTTAAAGAAGGTGATTGGAACTAAGTGCCAAATTCAAACCAACCTTCCCGAGTTAGCCGAAGAAGGATCCATTTGGCTACAACCACAAGAATTTTTGGACTAGCGTGAGTGTTTCCTGCGTTAGATAACCATCAAGGAAGTCTTAGTCCAATGGAAAGATACAACTCCAGCAGATGCCACTTGGGAACCAACTACCATTCTGCAACAATTTCCACATCTCAAGCCTTGAGGACAAGGCTGTTTTTAAGGGGAAGGACATGTTAGGGTCCTAACTCACACATAGATAGAAAAATATATTCGGATGTAATAAAGGTCAATATTAATAAGACCTTGCAATAAAATAGAATAAGTCAAATGTAAGAAGACCTAATAGAATCTTTTGCTTCTAGAAGGATCTTCCTCTAGATTCTTCTTTTGATAGACATATTTAGTATAAATAGGAGTTGAGGGTATGAGAACCCTAGCTGGGACATTATTGTAATAGATCTCTGCTCGACTGGAGGTTTCTCCCTCAAAGAGGCCTATGAACATTGTTCTCAGAGTCAAAGTGTTATTTCTGCTTTTATTCTTATATCATTTCAGTGTTATTGTGGTGATTGTTTTGGTTATATTGTTGTTATTCTGCCATTTCTAGCATTCTATTTTTGTTCTGCATACTTTTTATATCTGGTATATTATAAGTTCAAAGTACTATGTGCACATGAATTATATATTAATATTCATAAAAATGAAATTAATTTAGTGTGAGAATCCACCTCACATTTAGCTTCCTAATCTCAAGGAGAGGTTGAGAATCTAATGGATGGTTGAGATATTTTCTCAGACCAAAATCCTAATTTGGTGGATCTTGAGAGATATTTTCTCCCTAAAATCCTTGAGAGATATTTTCTCTCTAAAAATCTTGGAGATCCCATTTTAGTGGATCTAGTGAGTGATCTTCTCCATGGGGGTTAAGCCTCCAAATCCTATATAATGAGGGATTTCCATGGAGAATAGGAGGAATATTAGAGGTATCAAACCTTTGATTCTGGAAAGAAGAAGCTTGGAGATATCAGACTTATGATCGTGGGATTCATGCAAGGGTTGGACGAGGAGATCTTGGAGGAGTTGCAACTAACATCATTCATGGTATGTAAGTTTTCTTTGTTCTCATTTAATATACTTGGCCTATTTCCTTCAACTATGTGGTTTCATGTGCTTGTATATGTTTAATTTGATTTGCATAGATGAATTTTCTTTTCCTAATCCATTAGAGTAGAAGTAAGTCACTTGTTTCTTGATGTTCATTGTAGGTATTGATTTGCGCCAGGAATTGGATCAAGCTTGTGTATAGGAGAAGCTAGGGAAAACGCCATAAACATAGTACATCCTACTTGACCTTATCCTCTCTTTTTCGATAAGAAAATTGAGTTTATAGGAATGGTAGTGTCCAAATGATTGTTTATGTCTTGGTTTAGGGGTCAATAATCCAAGGGAAAGTTCACTTGTCCACAGGGGAATATTTCTATAACATGCGCGCAACAAAAATATATGATGAATTGGTTGAGGCCACAACATAGATTGCATGCATGATGATTGACTACAACAGATTCAAATGAGAAAGGGATGCAACTGCACAGAAGGAAGAACAAGTGATGAAATCATTTGACAAGGTTTGCAAATATATTCTTGAGGTATCAATGGAGGTGGATACTCCATTGAAATATCAGGTAGTGAGGATCAACGAAGCCATCCAGTTCTTCCAAATGAAAATTGTTGAGTTAGAAACATGAATGACACCAACCACAACCCTAAAAAAAAGAGACCAAATGGAGAAGAAAATAAGCACCACAGTGGAAAGTATCAGGAATTTCGAATAAGATGTGCTAAGTTGTACGAAGAAAACACAAAATTATAGAATCAACTTTCGGAGGATGTCGAATTACAAAGTATTGAACATAAGATTCAAACTGCATAAGGGGAGGCTCAGAAAATTAAGGAAACCATGATTAGTTTTCCACCAGCTGAGAACATGATGACAATGAAAGAGAATAAGAAACTATACTCTAAGATGAACTAGATGAGGGCTGAGCAGTAATCTCGCATGCAACAGATAGAGATGTTGCAGGAAGACGCATTAAAAGTTGTAGAGGAAATAACAAAAGCAAAACACAAGATCAAACAAGAAGTGGAACAAGTTGAAACGAAACAATAGACTCATATTTTTGCATAATTAGTAGAAACAATTTTTTTAGACAAAACAAATGTCAAGGAAACGGCCAACACAACAAAGTAGATTTTTGAAAAATTAAAGGAGAAGTTGAAAAAGGCTCAAGTGGCTCGAGACAAGCCACAGGTGAGTGTTGTGGGCCTATTGGAAACACATTTTTGATGAGAATAACTAAGTTTTAGGAGCTTCGTCATAACATATAAAAGAGTAAAAGGCAGGACTAGAGCACATGACAAGGGTGCATTTTGCGGTGCAAAAGTAGGAAAATAAACAGATCGACGTAGAAGCAGGGAAAGAAGAAGATCAATTTTTTTTAGGAAAAATGGTTATGACCCATTAGGGTTTTGGGGATAAGTTGTTATGAACCATTAAGGGTTTTTCCCCTAATTCTATGTATAAATATGTAAAGGATCAGGGAAGATTAGGCTATTGAGAATAATAGATTAGTGCTTGCACAGGGGCAGACCCAGGGTTCAACGCTACAACAACACACCAACAAAACCCTAACTACCGACCCTTTCGGCAACACCTGCGAAGAAGATGAAGTATCGCCTGAGGTAGAGGCAGGGGTGGTTGCAGGAATCAGGTGTCTGCAACCTTAGCTGGGACACATATATGTGATTGTAATACTTAACATAGCACTTAGCACTGACAGTTCATCAATATTTAACCACTATGTACTCCACAGATAAAACAAAGCATCACATCATTCATTTAGATCTATTGTATCTAAGCACTTATCATAGAGAAGTAGGTTAGATCTAATAGATTCAAGCACTAAGCACATTCACATAGGTCATATCTAGCATCCATATACATCATTAGCACAAAGCATAAACATATCTATCTATCTATATCAAAGCACTTAGCAAGTAAAGACATAAACATATTAAGACATCACACAAAGTAGAGGAACACAACATATACATGGTTCACCCCCACCCTGGGGCTACACCCACCAACTCTTCTTCTTTATTATTTTTTTCAAGCTTCTTACAGGCACATAGCATCAAAATCCTACTCCGTAGAAGACAAGAGATCTGTGCGTAGTCCGCCAGATCCTCCTTCTTCGAGCTAGGGTAAAGCACCAATCCTTCTTACAATTACTTGCACGTAGCTCTGCAAGTCTAACATACTATGCACAAAGAACTTACAATCCTTCAATCACATAGATCTAGCACTTAGCCATTCATAACTTCTCTATATGCTCACTACATCGCCTTAGAATCTATTTATAATTTACAAAATAGGCCTAAACATGGGTAAACCCATGGGCCGACATCCCATACTTGTTACATAATCCCAAATCCCAAAAAGGACCCAAAAAGGGAAAATATCCCACGATCTCTGATTCGTCTTGCACTCCGCCTTCGACAGGCTATCGAAGTCCCAAAATAGGTCAAACTTGACCAAGGATCTCCCAAAAATTGGTCAAGGGCCAACAATTAGGTTTCTCATGATTGATGAAGATGGTTTATGCTCAAGGTTTTGGGGAAGATATTTCGAGGATAGGAGCATATTTGAGAATTTGCAGAGATCAACTCGCACTGTAGAGCATCTAGGAAGGTTTGGGGATTGCAATATGTTGTATATTTTGTAAGTGCAGTGCGCATGCTTAAGGTGATTATTACACAAAGACTAATTTAAGAAGCCAGTCGTTGTGGACGTAGCCCAAGGATTGTGTGAACCACATTAAAATCCTATGTCTAATGTGTTTTTTGATGTTAATATTCATGGATGTTATGTTTATGAATGATTAGTATAGATATGTTGAACATATGGTTGATGTGAAATAATAACAAATGATTCAATGAGTTGGTTACATCGCAATACATGTTATATTGTTTCTGCACACTAGGGTTTAAGGTACTGAATGAATCTTGGATGGGTTAATGTCGCATAGTTGTTATGGTAAAATTAATGAAATGTTAGTTAATGGAGACTGCACATAGGGTTTGTTGATTGATAAAAGGATGTTAAATAAGGATAATATGCATAGGGTGAATATGTATTAATGGTTATGTTGAAAGCCTCACATCCCCTCATCCTTGGAGAAACTTGGTTCCTGTAGCCCCAGTAGATTCCTTGGGTTAAAGTTCACTTGCATGTAGGTGATGTGATGCACCAACACACCAACATGCAGACATGCAATGGAGAAAGGGAGAGGCACCGACCCTCCCATTTTTTAAATTTGAAATATAATCCTATACAGATTATATGTTGTAAGGCTAATAAATGCCAGATGATGCCTTTGTAAAGGTAGTGGATAGGGTTGCCTTAAATGGTTTCCTGTAACAAGTCCATATCGTTGTCAGATCTGGACATTCATTTATGGAATGTAGCCATAGAGACATGGTGTTGTAACTGAGACAATGATGGCACTAAGGTTGTCAAGAGGATAAGCTCATAGAGCCCTCGTTTTTGTAATTAGGAGACTTGAGAGAGAGAGATATCGAGTAGAGAGAGTCTTAGGAGACTTAAGAGGTAGAATAGTTCTTAGAGAGAGCTTGAGAGAGATGGGACTCTATTGTAGTCCAATTTTTGTAAACATCTGTAAAGACACACAAAGATAATAGAAAAAAAAAAAATCTTGCACATGGCGTGTTTGTATGTTTGTGTTTATTGTTATTTTTTTATGTCAGTCATGTTGTGAATGCGTGAACTGATGAAGTATTGAATGAGTTTCAATTTTTTCTCTCATTTTGAGTTTCTGAGTGCAAGGAGTGCACACAGTCCGCAAAGAGTGCATAGACATAGGTGAGTTAACCTCAGGAAAATCTCAGGAGAGATATCGTTGAACCTTCATTAGTAGAGGTGCAAGGAGTGCACCGGAAGAACTCTTTGTTGAGTTCAGAGAGAACTAGAGTTACTGAGAACTCTGAAAAGCTATGCCAGGTGGGCATCGATCAGGTTCAATTGTGCACTAAGGGAACTATGTGTTGAGTTTAGGCAGAAACAAAGTTACTGAATACTCTGTAAGAAGAAGCTCTGCAAGGTGTGCATCGAGTAAGGAGAATGACAGAAGGGCGAGAAGAATTTATTTCCAAGAAATCCTTCAGATATGAGTTTGACGAAATACGAGAAATGAAAGGAGTGTGTGGGAGATCGAAAACTTCGTAGGGGATAGACGTATTATAAGTCCCAAAATATCAGAAGATATAATGCTTGAAAGAGTGTAAGCGAGACCCAAGATAGTCAGGTTCGCGGGAGAAATTCCAAAGGTCGAAAACCTTTAAAGATTGATGAAATATTCCAAGTCGGAAGAAATCAAAATCTCAGGAGGAGGAGCAACAAAAATCATCAGATTGGTTGTGGAGAGAAGCCTGAACAATTAGATCAGTGTCCAGTGACATAAGGAAGTGCAGAGGAAGAACAAATCCCATATGTTGGATTTGAGTGTAGAGGATCAACCGCCATCTGATCATGAGAAGGTGCACAAGCTTTAGCGTTGTGTATACGTAGGAGAGAAGAATCATAAAAGTCCCAAGTCCCGAAGTCATTTGGGACTTTCCATCACTTTGGAGGACACATGGCGAAATTCCATCAAGTTCGGAGGAAGACGATCTGGGAGTTATGAGAATACAGAAGGTTGAAACAACTGGAGCCTGAAGAGCCGAAGGGATGAGAGCTGTCGATATACAAAGGGACACTTATCAACAAATCGTGAGTTCCAGGTAAGTTGTATTGAGGCTTCAGTTGAGAACTGAGATCGCTGAAGCCTGAAGAGTTGAAGAGAAGATGGAACATTAGATCCAGGAGGGCATGTGGTGAGAGATCGTGAACTCTGAGTGAAGTCACTCTAGGAGAATGCGAAGGAGAAAGGTTTGACATTGTCGAAGCCTGAACAGTCAAAGCGAATGTGATCCAAATTATTTTCGGCACGAAATGAGAGTGGAGATATAATAAA
>SNQJ01S0015989.1:22075-32992 GCA_010110895.2 Picea sitchensis
GCCCCACGGTATTTCAGAACCAAATGTTGTTCAGAGTCTTTGATACCTAGCTTGGTGCGCAAGGTATGGAAAGTATTGGTGAACTCTGGAACTTCTTGGCCCTTCTCTTGCCGCAGTGTGGTCCATCTCATGTATTGGTCCTAGAAGGGACACCTGTTGGATAGAAGGTTCTTTGGCCGCAGTGTGGTAGATCGAGACCCAACTTTCTATACTCGGACCTCGTCGGGGACATGCATTGAAAAACGATCAAGAGCAGCCTGCTCTGATACCACTGATCCGGATTATTTTCGGCACGAAATGAGAGCGGAGATATACTAAATAAATGCACAGAGATATCGCATATATCTAGTAATATAACAGAAATATATCATAGATGCAACGATAAAAACAGAGATACAGTAATACATGATTTCTATTAATGAAAGAAATGTACAGAGACTGTAAAAATACAGAGTGAAAGACTCGCTAGAATGGTGGCATCTTATCTCTGAGAAGAGATGTGACGGCTACTCGCATTCGCAAGAAGATGGTTACAATGAGGTGCTAGAGGCCTTTTTACAATAATCAGGAATGCCAATTATTGTAAAAAGGCCTTTTTACAATAATCGGGAAGTGAAAACCTGCTAAAAATAGTAAATTGCCAAAATGTCCAGAAAACTATTTTGAGCCATTTGGAAAAGGTGGGTGGCCCCCGATATCCACCTGGATCAGAATGATAGCTGTCGATATGGAAGAGGAAAGGTCCCACTAGATCATGGAATTCAGAGGATTTCACTACGAGGTTTTTGTGGAAAGAAGTTTTGGAAAGTTTCGAAGCACCAAAGGCCAAAATGATTAAGGGTCGTTGATCCCAAAGGAAGAATGCAGGTTGTTGATATGCGAAGAGACACATGGAGGATGAAGATTCATTCCGTTGGACAACCATTGTACAATCGTTGGATCAAGAGAGGATAGGTGTGAGAATATCCAACACTCCGGAACATTTCACTTCAGGGATTTGTGGTTGTTGATATTTGAGAACGCTGAAGGTTGAAGTCCTGAAAACAATGAGAATCGTCAATGTGAAGGAGGACAAAAGGTTCTAGATATAGGAATCTGGAGGAAAGCGGTGGAAGGACAGGTCCGAATACCCATAGAACATCTCAGTTGTTGATCAAGGAAGGAGTTGTAGGACCGTTGATATGGTTGAGGAGGCCAAAGTCTCGAAGCGAGAGCACGACCGTAGATTTGGGAGGATACATGTTAGTAGATATTCCACTCAAGAAGATAACCAGTCAACAACGACAGGGATTTGATATTTGAGACCCCCGAATGCCAGATTCGTGTAGGCGATCCTGGCCTCACATTTGAAGGCACATGTGTCGAAGGATCTTCCACTCTGAAAGATTACCATATAGAGGAAGTGAAAGTTTGAGAGTAAAAACTCCCGAAGGCTGGAAAGACGAAATCAATGATAACCATTGATTTAGAGGGAAGCTACGTGGTGACAGATCACAAAGATTTGAGATCACGCGTGAAGGGAGAAGAGGCCACTGATTGGACATTTGTCCAGGGGAAAGTAAAGATTCAATAAAAACCATTGATCGAGAAGTAGTGCTGAGATATTGAATATTTACAGTGGGGAAGAATTGTGGGGCTAGGACATGCTCGAAAGATAATATTTCTTGAGTGGGCCACAATTTCAACCACTTTTTCGATGAAGGGATGCATGGTGGTTGGAGGTGAATTTCAGAGAGATAAGTGGGTTGGTCTAAAACCATTATTATTCACGCCCACAATCACATATTTCTTCAAGGTCATAGCCCAAGGGAATATGTAAGAAGGGGCTAATGAGAAGGAGCTAGCCCCCGCAAAGTGAAGAGCACCCAGAGCGCGTAGACAGAGGGTGTGGGTATCATAGGACCCATGCATAAAGGAGAAAAAGGGGCTTGTATATAATTGTTTTGGGTTCAATCAGGAGCCCAAAGAGTCGATCTGACTCAGAGCAAAGAAATATCCTAGACCAGGAGGTCAACAGACCCTACTGAGGTAGGAGGTCTACATCAGGTGGTATCAGAGTACAAAATTGATTTCAGTAGGAAAAGGAGGTAATCTGATGACATCAAGTGGTATCAGAAGGCCAAAATTTGTTTGTAGACAATAGACAAAGGAGATATGGTTAAAGGAGATGACCTGATAACATTGGGGGATATCACAAACATAAATTTTCCTGTAGAGAATGGGTGAAAGGAAGGCAGAGTGTTGATTCTCTATAAGAAGGTTGTTTCACACACACAGTAGCAACAAAATTTTAAATAACTAGGTGAGTTGTGACAGAAGATGGAGATGCTTGCATATGTAGAGTGATCCATAGGTTTTCTAGGAGGGTAGAACGAAGGTGAAAATGGCTACTCAAGGCCATGAACATGTTCTAAGAGAAGGCCACAAGTATAAATTCAATCTAGAGATGTATCTGGAGCTCAAGGAGATAAGAGAAAGGATGGAGTAGTTGACATTAAAAATGCAGCAAGAATCTAAAGGGCATTGGG
This sequence comes from Picea sitchensis, assembly GCA_010110895.2. Lineage (NCBI taxonomy): Eukaryota > Viridiplantae > Streptophyta > Pinopsida > Pinales > Pinaceae > Picea > Picea sitchensis. The sequence goes on from SNQJ01S0015989.1 coordinate 24,604, forward strand.
TGTATGAGTGGCCCATGAAAAAGAAGATGAAGTGGCCAGTCAAGAGATTGTTGGCCAGAGGAAAACAACAACTGTTAAAGAGGTGGATGCGGTATGTCAAAATCCTCAGAGATGAAAAGGAAGTGGTTCACATCTGTGAGCTAGAAGCTGGAAGGAACCTCAGTGATGAGGAGGAGGTGAGATCATATGAAGATCTCATAAACTGCTAGGAGAGCAGAGATGGATTTTCATATTGCCAGGTGGGAAATGAAATGAGATTATTGGAGGATATCATAGACTGTCAGGAGGACAACAATGGAAATTCATATTTCCAGGTGAGAATTGATATGATATTGACAAAAGAATTCATAAACTGCCAGGTGGGTAGAAATGGACTTTCGAGTTGCCAGGTGGGCAATGGAAAGAGATCATTGGAAGGTCTCATATACTACCAGGGGAGTAGTAATGAAATTTCAAGTTTCCAGGTAGGAAATAATATGGGATCAGTTGATCTCATAGACTGCCAGGTGGGTAGAAGAGAAGAATTCCTTAATTGCCAGGTGGGCATGGAGAAAGAACCAAGACCGTCGAAAAGTCTCAGGAGATCAGAAGTGAGTTCATATCAACAAGGAGTGATGATGGATAAAGATTCATGTGGGGTTACATACCATGTGAATGAGGATGATGAGAATTTGAATACTATCACCATCCAGAAGGAGGATCAGAGGAGCATTCTGATCATTGGGGGAATTCAGACATTCCTACCAAATATCCAAGTAGAGGCGAGTGCACGTGATGAAGGTGCAACAACAGATGAAGGAAAACTAGTAGAAACTGTCAAAGAGGAAGAAATGGAGTAGACAATGACGTCTACCCCAAAAGAATGAGATGAGAATTCAAATAATGGCTCCAAAGTTTCAGCTACGAAGTTGAACAAGAGATGACTGTAGCATTGAAGCCTGCAGCAGAGGAGGAAACAAACAACATGGATTTTGCTGATCTATATGAGGAATTGGAAGCCCTATAAATAAGGGTAATGGTGCAACACTTACACATATGACAAGTCAAGTTGGAAGCATATGGAGGAGCATACCAGCCAGAGGAATGGTTGGAGGGAGTTGGAGATATGCCAACACAAGAAGAGATTATAAAAGAAACCAATATGTCAGAGGAGGAGGCTGAGAAACAACTTAGTGATGAGACTGTAGAACTGGAGCTTGCAATAGGGTGGCAGGATAATTCCACAAAGAAGACTAAAATGATATGGGGGATCAAGATGATCTACCCACCAATAAGGAAGAGTTGCAGCCAAGGAGGTTGCATAAGAAGAGCCAACCACTGGAGCAGCTAGACAAGGTGATAGAGGAGATAAAGAAGTTGATGTTGAGGTAAACAAAAGAAGTCAACAAAGGGAAGCTAAAAATAAGAGAGAATGCCATAGCAACAAGGAAGAAACAAAAGAAGAAACAACAATAGTAGCAACGACATAGCTGGAGAGGAGTAGGAGGAAAAATCCAAGGGAAAGTTTGGGATCCAGGTGGATTTCAACAGAGCTAGGAAGGTCATGAGTAGGAGTTCAAGAATTTTTCATAGCAGTGGAGTATGATGTAGGAGCATCACTCCACCTTAGCAAATGTGCCATCACACCAACACACAGATGCACAATGGAGAAAGGGAGAGGCACCGACCGTCCCATTTTTAAAATTTGAAATATAATCCTATACAGATTATATGTTGTAAGGTTGAGAAATTCCAGACCATGCCTTTGTACAGGTAGTAGATGGGGTTTCCTTAAATGGTTGCATGTAGCAGGTCCAGATCGTATTTAGGTCTTGACGTTCATTTATGGAATGTAGCCATAGAGGTATGGTGTCGTAACTAAGACAATGATGACACTAAGGCGATGAAGAGGATAAGCTCGTAGAGCCCTCATTTTTGTAATTAGGAGACTTGAGATAGAGATATCTCGAGTAGAGAGAGGCTTAGGAGACTTAGGAGGTAGAATAGTTCTGAGAGAGAGCTTGACAGAACTGGGACTCTATTGCAATCCAGTTTTTGTACACATCTATATAGACATAGAAAGATAATAGAAAATCAATTTTTCCTACACATGGTGAGTTTGTATGTTTGCGTTTATTGTTATGTTTTTATGTCATTCATGTTGTGAATGCGTGAACTAATGAAGCAATGAATGAGTTTCAATTGTTTCTCTCATTTTGATTTTTCGAGTGCAAGGAGTGCACACCGTCTACAAAGAGTTCGTTGACCGAGGTGATTTAACCTCAGGAAAAGCTTAGGAGAAATACCGTTGAACTTTCATCAGTAAAGGTGCAAGGAGTGAACCAGAAGAACTCTTTGTTGAGTTCAGAGAGAAACAAAGTTACTGAGAACTCTGTAAATCTCTGTCAGGCGGGTGTTGGGGCTAAAAAATGTCATATTTTCATCCATCTTTCCCTTCATCATTCTTCACATTTCATCGCCCCATTAACCTTTCACAGTATCATTTCCATAAATATACTTGGGTTTCACCTTATTGTTCTCCACTTTATTCATTTTAGTATTTAAAAGGAATTTGTGATTAAATGTTAGAAAATCAACATGTTTTCATATATATCTCAAATATGTGTGAGTTTTGTAATGTGTAGGAATATGAGAAGGATTAATTCATAAGGACTTCTTGAATACTTCCTCCACCATTTCAAGATTTGAGGAGATAATTCAAGCCCATTCTAAGGAGAAGATCATGGAGATTTGGTTGGAATATCTTATTGAAGATATATGAGAGATATGTGTGAGGATTTAAAGGGATTATATTTTGTAATAATGGGAAATAGATTGAGAGAAAAGTGGATCTGTAATAATGAGATGGTTATCTTATCTTCAAGGCTCTCATGTATAAAAGAGAGTGCTCTCTCTTCATGAAAATTTAATTAGGAGCAATTAGAATTCAATCAGTGGTAAGTAGAGAATTAGAGTAGTCATTAATGGTAGTCATTAGGATTCGAAAGAGAAAGGGATTCGTATCTTTGATTCATGGCTTTGGTTTTCATGCTTTTATTATTTTGTTATGAAGATTGATTTGGTTATTGTAATAGAAGATTACTTCATTGGCATGAGCTCACATATGTTGTTGTGTTATTTAACTCTTCACATGTTGTACTTGCTTTTCCTTCATGTAGTTCTCCATTTCTAGATTAATTCTTTCACGCAATTTCTCATTCCTAGATTAATTTCATTTACGCAACTAGATTAATTCAATTCCAAATCGTGTGTTAGATTAATGATTCTATTTCAGTCATGTGTTAGATTAATGATTCAATTTTAGTTGTAGCTTAAACATTAGATTAGATTAGTCCCTCTTCAACCTTGCATATACTTTGCATGTGCTTCGTCAGTTTACGAACCCCGGGTTGACAAATTAGATAGTTGGATAAATACTACAATGCAATTAATTCAACATGAGTTTGGCCCAATGTAACGATTGGTGTTCCTTTTGTTCCGATTGTTGTTCCTTTATAGGTGTTGCATCTATGGAGGCTGGGTATTGAAAACAAAAGGTAATAACGTATGTAGGTGACAAGTAAAACGCTTGTGTCAGCGCCTACCTTTGGTTGATGCATAGAGGTTGTTTTTAGGACATCTTTAGAGCCCAACATTTTGGCGCCATTGTTGGGGAAGCACGATAGATTGGAGTTTAGATTTCTTTTTCATGCAACTTTGATTAGACATGATCCTAACTCTTAGGTGACATATGGGTAAGGACATGTAGCGTAGTGTAAATTTCAATTCCTGCAAGTGTGGTAGTTTAAATTTTTTTTCATCCAAGTGTAATTAGACATGCTCCTAACTCTGAAGTGACATATGGATAAGGACATGTAGGGTAGTGTAAATTTCAATTCCTACAAGTGTGGTAGTTTAAATTTCTTTTTCATGCAAGTGTAATTAGACATGCTCCTAACTTTGAGGTGACATATGGGTAAAGACATGTAGGGTAGTGTAAATTTCAATTCCTGCAAGTGTGGTAGTTTAAATTTCTTTTTCATGCAAGTGTGATTATACATGCTCCTAACTCTGAGGTGACATATGGGTAAGGAAATGTAGGGTAGTGTAAATTTCAATTCCTGCAAGTTAGCATAAATTTCAATTATGCAAGTGTGATCTATATGTGTTGGTTATAAGGGTCATAGAGCTGCTTTAGTGTAGATTCCTCACTGTCCCTACCAACTATCAGGAACGTTTTAATTTCCACAACTGTGAAGAGTAATTATTTTCCATTTCAGTAAGAGTTCTTTTATTCAAGTTTTGTTTTATTTCGGTTTTGGGTGCTGTAAGAATCTTTTTTTTAACATGGTTTAACAAAGAGTTTAAGCTTGGAACAACTCACTCAGGTCCTAGAAAAAGTCGAGATCTCCTCTTCTATGGAAGAGGACATCTTGACAATAGCTAGAAGCTTAATTACTCCTCCAGAGGTGAACGAAGAATCAACATACGAAGAATCCTGCATATTTAATAAAGAACAATTAGGAAAGTAGGAGGTCAAGGAGAACAACAAGAAGCTGCAACATGATCTAAGTAAGACAAATTACGCCTACGAAAGCCTTATCGAGCAATGGTTCCAAGTAAGTACTAGATTAGATAAATTTTATTTTTGTCTTTATTTAGTGAAATCACAGTCTCAACAATTCAATCTATTCTTTTTTGGAGATTTCTATTTTTCATGCGTAAAAATGAAAATGAACATAATTTTACTATTGTTACGTGAATGGCTCCACTGGAAGTTTAAATACACGTAACTAATTGTTAAATTTAATTAGCATAGAGTAGGTAGGGTAAATGAATAATACCATGCTTTTGTTTTGTAGCTCTTGTTTTGGTTTCAAATAAGTATGCTCTCATCCCGCGCCTTGTTGCGATTTGGAAGATCAGAAAGTAGAAATCAAAGGAATGGCTACGATATGTTTTGATGAATGTTTTGGTATTGTTGAAGATCTAAACAAAATGTCTAAATCAACTTTTGTCTTCAAATTTCAAAATTAATTTGTCTCCATTTGCTAAAAGAATTTTATTCAATTTGATTTGTCTCAAATGCTAATAAAATTTCTAGTTTTATTTAAAAATATATATACAGAAAAAATAAAAAAATAAAAAAACAAAATGCAAAATGAAGAAATTAAATTGATGATATCTCACAAACGGAGAACTGGGTTCTCGTGATTTTTGGACAGGACGTGTATAATATTTTGATGAACAAACCCTGTGAATTTAAGCCCAACCCGGTACACGGTTTTCAAGAAAATCAACATCATCACTTCCAACCATTTCTTTGATATCTTGGGATCTGTACATCATATGGATCTGAGTTTTGGCATGCAGAAGTATTGGGACCATAGGAATCTTCCCACAAAATTTCAGCCAAACCCAGTACACGGTTTTCAAGAAAATAAACATCATCACTTCTAGCCATTTCTCTTATATCTCGAGATCCGTGCATTGGATGGCTCTGATTTTTGGCATGTAGAAGTATTGGGACCATAGGAAACTGCCCATAAAATTCGAGCTTAATCCAATAAACAGTTTGGGAGAAAGTCGTCTCTGAAGTTTGTTGTAGCAACCTGCAACAAAAACAATAATAATAAAAAATAAATTGAATGCAATATCACAGTGATAAGAACTCGGCGTAATAGATCCGATTTTATGGGTGGAGGTTATGGGGTCAAACCCCATCCACGCCACTCTTCATGCCATATTTTCAACGATTTAATGATTTGGCAATGATATGTTAGTTATGCGTTTTTAATTTTGGATGCTTTGTTTTCCATTTTTTCAGTTAGTATCATTTCTATTTTTTTCATTTTCCTTTGATATGTAAAACAAAAATAAAATAAAAAATCTGAAACCATAAAAAATATTTCATTTGTTTTATTAAGAAAAACAATAAAAACAAAATAAATAAATAAAACCATACAAAGAAAAAATTATTATGAAAATGAAAAATGTATGGATAAAGAAGTTCTTGTTTTATTTCTGGTTTTATTTCATGTTGTATGTGGTCGAACAGGTAGTGGTATATACTCAGATCATGATGATAAAAGTGTTCCATAAACTCTTTAAGTGAAAGCGTGCACAAAAATCACATTTGGATCCCTGTACAATTGCATACAAGCGTTGTTGCCAATAATGTTTTTTTTTGAAAACAAATCAAATATTCTAAAAATAAAAAATTGCAAATGGATTTTCACATTTCCTGAGAACATCATTGGAATCATGTTTTTTATATTTTTATTCTAAAATTATTGTGAAGTCACTTCACCATGTATTCATGAAGAGGATTGTCAAAAATGCGCTATCACCAACCGGTAAAAACACATTTCATTCTTTTCATTTGGTTGATAGCATTAGTATTTTCTGCACTTTATGTTTTTGATATTCTCACACTATTTGTTGCAAATTAGTGATAACATTTTACAGGTTCAAAGACGATTAAATTTCTTGCAGAAGTGACTTTCAAGAATCATAGAAACGTTTCCGAAAAAAAAAAAAAATTATTCTTTTTTTGACTACTTGAAGGAGTTGTTACTCATCATAAACATCATGACGTTTTGTTACACACAAACCTTTTCATAAACCCATTTGCGTCATGACTGTTCTCCCCCATTTCTCCTTCAAAGAAGATTGGTCATCCATGTGTTCAATCCCATCTTCCATTTTCTTATCCTTCACGAATTCACACATGCCTATCTTCCTGAGTCGCATACATCTCTTTATCTCTTTCAATTTGCCTTGTTAATAAAATTATCCAGCTCCCTTTCCATGACTACATTGCCTTGCCATACACATTGTTGCTACTGAGATATTTTCATCTATAGTCCTACCACTCTTTTTATCAGAACTCGCGTTGACTGATGTGGGATTCCTTAAGGCCCACCTTTCAACAAGTCTTTCCCCATCGACCTCAACACCTTATTTGGGATATAGACTAGAGTTCATTTTTTAGTACCTGGAGGCTTGCATGCCTTAATGGAAAGTTCTATCGCTGACAATCATGGGAATACATCAATGTCCCTTGATCATTAGATCTTGCAAGTGGCTCGACATGAACTCATTCATTCACACTTCGCCAGATGTACTCAAGTACCTTGGCACTCATTGACATCCATGGCGAGTTGCCTCACATTGGTCAACGAAATTCATAATTGGTCGGTAATCCAATGACTTCTTTTCATGCTTGACATCGACACATTCATTCGCATGATTAGAATTGTACCATCAGGTTTAGCAGCGGGTGAAGACTATACACTTTTCACGACTCTATCATCAGTTGCAACAACATGACTTCAACCATATGAGACTACCTCTATTCCACTTTCATAATTTCTCTTTTCCATGGTGCATTCAACAACAGTTCATCTTCCTCCACTTCACATTCTCTGATCCAGCAGACAACAGTCACAGCTACAACAACAGTCACTTTCCATATGATCTTGTAGCAGTGACATCTTCCATGATCTAGTAGCTTCATCAGCCATATTCCTATTGCACAGTTCATCAACATTTTGGGTAAGTGGAGGTATGCTATTTTCTAAACTTTAATCATGTAATTCCTCAACTGCTAGTAATGAATAATTTGGAAAATTCCCTCATTACATTCCTTTTCCTTTTTCACTTCTATGGCTTATGCCACGTTGCATGAGGACATGAAACAATTTAAGTTGGGGGGTAAGGGACTTTATTCACTATCATCACTCCATTTTTCCACAACCATCATTCCATTTTTTCATCTCATTTACCAGTTATGAACATTTCTTTTCCAACGATACTCTGTTGCACTTTACTTCATAAGCACTGATATACATATTGGCATGATTCACACATATACAAAAAAAAAGGGGGCTTTCTTATACTCAGTGATGTTTTCCTTATGCACATTGATATCATACAATTTCCAATAAGAATATGGGCAAATTATTATTATAACATCAAGAGAACAAATAATGAAATGAATGTTATTAACACAAGAACCAACATTCTTTATATTCATGGTTGTCACACAAGAACCAACCATAAGAAAAATGCCAGTTGTTACTCATGTAAATCCCATCCTAGAAAACATTCATTATCATCACTCAAAGTCAATATTCAGATGCCAAAATTTCTTGAAAAGATCCATGCATGGTTGCATGAGGACATGCAACAAGTTAAGTTGGGGGGTGTGTTGGGGCTCAAAAATGTCATATTTTCATCCATCTTTCCCTTCATCATTCTTCACCTTTCATCGCCCCATTAACCTTTCACGATATCATTTCCATAAATATACTTGGGTTTCACCTTATTGTTCTCCACTTTATTCATTTTAGTATTTAAAAGGAATTTGTGATTAAATGTTAGAAAATCAACATGTTTTCATATATAT
>SNQJ01S0015989.1:76954-94365 GCA_010110895.2 Picea sitchensis
CAGTGATAGTGTGACATTGGTTCCATCATTCTACTTCTACTTCAGGGTAGCAGGATGGGGCAAGGAAAGGTGGTTGTAGCCGGAGAACATTGGGGGTCGTAGCCTCCTTCTGGTTGTAGCCAGAGAATTGGGGAGTTGGAGCTTCCCTCAGATTGTTGCCGGAGAAACTAGAGGGTTGGAGCCTCCTTCCAGTTGTAGCTGGAAAACAAAGGAAGTTGGTGCTTCCAATGAATGTAATTCTTTAAGACATATAAGAAAAAGCATTCCGTGGTTTTCTCCCGATTTGGGTTTCCACATAAAACACTGGTGTACTATGTATATGTGTGATTGTTTATTTCTTACTGCTCATTATTGGATAATAATTCTACATTGATATAACATTTGAAGAAAAAGGTTTATAATTACGCTATTACTGATTCACCCCCCCTCTCAGTAATCCAACAATAATTTCTCAAAGTCTTGAAGTATTTTTTGATCGAGATCTACTTCGAGAGAGTGTCTTTTAGGGGTTCTAGGTTGGAGGATGGCTTGATCTAGGACTGTTTCATCCACAAAGCTATCAGATTTAGTTATGAAAAGGATATGTTCAAAAGGTATATTAAATTGGATGTCTTGGATTGAGACAAGATTCTTAGGAAGATAAATGGCCCTAGGAAGAGGACTACTACTCCCTTGACTTTCTGTTGTGCTTCTTTTTCTAATTAATTTTTCTGGATTATCTACTACTATTACAGGTTCTGGATTAGGTTGATATCTGGTATGAATTCTTATTGGAGCCAGAACTTAAACTTTTAGAAACCTAATTAACTATTTACACATTTTAACAACCTCTGAACATTTATCTCTTAAAATTTAGATATTTGATTGTTTAGAAATAAAGTTTTCTTATCTAGGGAAGAAAATTCTTAAAGTTGGAAAATTTGTTCAGCTCCCCAATATGGTCGCCACTATGTTACCACTCTGTAATTCCCAGAGGTTTTCAAGGGAAGAATAAATTGACAGAGGTAACTATCAAAACCACTTTTGAAACTGGGATCTAAGCCTACCAGTTTCAGAGAGGGATATCTCTGTATGATTTAGATTTGTTTAAGTTTTTAGATGTTAGGCTAGTTATGACAGTCTGAATTGTTTGTTTGTTTATAATGGTTGGATGAAGGAATGCATCAAATTACCATTGGGCTATGGGGTCTTTATTAAAGATCAGAATCAGATTCAACTTTTTATGAGGTTTCTTCACAGGGAAGCGTAGTAAAATTGTTGGATCTATTAAGATTAAATTATATGGATAAGACATAAAAGATGATAAAATCTACCAAGCAAAGGAGCAGTTAAGAATTCCCTTACGTAATATCAGATGAAAAACATATAAACCATTAAACGACCAGAGACATAGTATGAAAGATAAAAAAAATTCTATTGACTTCATTTTGATGATTAAAATATGAAATACATAAATGATCACAGAGAATAGGAAAAAATTTAACAGAGGAATAGAAACATCACCAACAATTTGACACAAGAATCATGTAAATTGGCCTATTTTATTACTGGTCGATCCTTTTGAAAAGATTACACAATAGCTCCTTGGGTGAAAAACTCAACCCTTAATACTTTTAAGGAAGAAGTATTTATACAATAATTTACATATGATCCTATCATAAATGACTGGGATATTATGGAGAAAAAATCTAACTAACTAGATCTGAAATTACAAAATATAGGAATGATGCTAATATATTCAAATCCTTGGTGCTGATTTTGTGGAAGTAGTTGATGACTCAGAATATTTGACTTGACTGTCTACTCCATGTTGACTAGAAACTCCACATCACTTTTACTCAACTAAAGAACACAAATCTTCACATCTCTTTTGATTAGGGATGGAAAACTTGAGTAACTTTCTGTATATTTCGTCTATCTCAATATACTTGGAAAAAGTGGGGCTTTGTAATGAAAATGTGTTTTATCTCATGCTAGATGCTCAGGTCCAACTGTAATGTTTCTAGGAAAGCCTTGCCAGTAATTCTTCCTTGTATACCTGCAAATTTGGAACCATCACTTTCCACTGTATTGCTCTTTTGCTTGTAATCTGACAAAGTGATGAGCTTGTCATTGATTACTCGCAGTTGAGGGAGGCCCTTTTTGTGAAGTACTTCAATATTGCTGAAAAATATATGCACTCCAATTTCCATTACCCGATTCTTCTCCTCTAGTTGAAGCATCAATCCTTTCTTGGTCAATACCTTCTTGACCTCAAGGATGGTCTATATTCTATCTTCAATCTCCAATACTTCAAACTCATGCTTGTTCTTGGATTTTAGGAACCTGATGAGATCAATGGCCTCTGTAGGTTTTTATCCTAGATCTTCCCTAATTTTTTCAATTGCTTCTCTAGCCTTATGTACCAGTTTATGTTGTTAAAAAATAATTTGTATGAATGACCATATCTCTGCCATGGACTTGCTGATATCCATCCAAATGTTTTCCTTGGCCTCAGATAATGTCTTGGCCATGACAGTCTCCTTCTACAACTGTTGTATTTGTTGATTGAGTCTCTGAGATTTATGTATTTCTACATGATAGCTAGACTGGAACATGGACTTTAGGTCTTGGAGGCTTTTTACCTCTTCTTGAAACTTTCTAATTTCCTCCCCTTGAAGGGACATATCTTCCATAGACTTCACCAGCTTCTTAGAAGGATATGTAACTTTCATTGGAATGGCTGATGGAATCTTTGTTGTTGTAGTTGTTGCTCCTGTACTAACTCTTGTGAGAGTAACTTACTCCAATGGAACAATAGCCATCTACACACTTTTTTATTTCTCTTTGATCAATTTTTCCAACTCAGACTCCATTTATTTTATTTGTGCATTCTGCTCCATGATAAACTTCAACATGTCCTCTTTGTGGCCTTCACTTTCATCCATCTCCTTTTCTTGTGAATCCTTAGTGGCTAGAAGTTTTAGTTTCTTTATCAAGGAGGCTATATCAAAAATTTTCCTCTTCATCAATTCTTCAACTACCTTGACATTCGATGGATCAGATCCAATCTTTAGCACTAACTCTTCTATAGAATTAATCTTATTGTATTTGGCCAAAGAAGATATATTTTCTAGCTTCAATTGATATTGGATATTATTTAGAGACACCTCCAATTTTGAAGCAGTTAATTATGTGTTTGTAAAGGTAGAGAAACTCATATCCCCTGTTTTCTTGTGCATGTCCATTTGGTCCACTGGATGGAACTCCTTCACATCAAAATCAATTTTTTTTTTATTGTAGTCAACAACTGTATTGGGATGAGGTACTTGTGCTTGTAGGAATTCCATTTTCATTCTTCCCTTTTCTATGTCAAATGATGATAATAGTCTATGTTGGGTAGTATAGGTCTTCTTCCAAAACTGGGCATACATACTGCTATTCAGGAGTTCATTCCTCTACTTGATTTGTTTGTATTTTTCAAAGATATTTGACCCTTTTGGCTCATGAGAGGACTCGAATAACATAGTAGTGTTTGTTTGTTTTTTTGATGAATATGTGGACACTATGTATTGACTGCCTAATAATGTTGAGGAATGTGGTCCCTCCATGACTATGGTGGATTGTGTTTCTCCTTCTTTAAGAATGTCTAGTGTGTGACTAGTTTTATCCCTCTTCCTATAAACTTGAAAATCTTCAGCTGACTCCTCTTTGAATGAAGGTGAAACCTCTTTCCTGGCTATCTTTTCTATTTGTAATTGAGGAGTGTTGGTATGTGAAGCAACGATAGGGGGAGGTTTTTCTTTTGTTTCCAACAATGTATTTTCTTGCCAATCTGTTTGATTCATATACGTTTCTACTTCAGGCTTGTGTACATGAGCATAAGTAGTGTTCTTTTGTTTGACCTTGAGTCCTGATATGATTCCAAATGGTTCATAATTCCATGTGAATCTCAGACTAAAGTTCATCTATTTCAAGAGGTTTTCAACCTCTTCTCCTGCAGCTTTGTTGTTGCATATGAAAGAACCAATTTGGATTTTCATTCTGAGTTGTTGTTTCTTCTTAACTAACACAAAATGGATGTCATTAGAATTTATCATCTTCTTGATATATTCCAATGCAAAGATCCTGACAAGGAGATATTTTGGCAGTCTGTATGGTGGAAATTCACATCCATATACTTTGATATCAATATGGTTATGGTAAGGATACCAATCCCCTTTTTTGGCCAAGTCAGAGAGGTAAATAATTATCTGGACTTATTCATTAATTCTTGGTTCCATTATACTACTGAACATGCACACCACTGGATGATAAAAATGCTAAATGAAATGTCTAAAGTTGAACTCAATGGAATTTTTCCTTACTAGTGAGGTCCATGAAGTCACTGATTGAGGATTTCCTTCCTAATCCAATTGCTTGAGAGCACATGAGAATCTATCCGATTGAAAGAAAAGGAACATGTACACCAACATTGAGGAATACCTAAACATTCCTTCTGTTCAGAATTTGAAAAAATGCTCATGTATGTTGTCAACCAAAAACTGACTGAAATCGAAATGGATTGTAGCTTTCTCCTCTGTGGAGAAAATGGAAAGAAAACCTAAGATAGGTTCATCTACCCATTCATCAGAAAAATATCCTAACATGTAATAGAGGGTGGAAATAATTTGGTTTTCCTTGACAAAGAAAATGGAAGACAGATAGGGAGGGTTTTTCTCAGGCAACTGAGCATCTTCTGGTAGAAAGATTTCGAATATTTGGGTTCTTTGGGGGAAGGAGAGTTTATGATAGAGATCATTTAGGATTTCGATGAAGAAAGAGATGGCAGAGTCAATTTTGGGGATATGTAACATCTGGTTTATCAATTCAGGGGTAATGGTAAACAGGGTTTCACCAGACGAAGATATGATGGCTCTTTGGAAAGGAAGATAATGAAATTGACACTTAAGGGAAAATTCCAGGAAATGAAAGGTTTGGGGAAACATGTATAAGGGAAAATTAGAATCCTAGAGTCCAATTTCATCACTTTGATCCAAAAAAATGTCTTTTGTCCAGAAGTGTAATTCAAAAAAATCAAATTCACACTTTGGCTCTATAATTATATAGTCTTTGTATGATAGGGGAACACGATCCAGGTTGATGGGAGGGGGAAGAAATGAATTTTCAGAAGTTTTAGTGGTTTTAGGTTCGGGAGCCATGGATAACAAATATTTGAGGGAGAAAAAAGGATGACTGTAGTTACCTGTATTAATGGTGCATGTCGACATTGTATCTTAGTGGCGGTTAGCTTGAAAACTGGATTCGCCTTGGTGTCAACAGTGTTCAAATCTGCAAACAGTATGGAAATGGTGAAGAAACGGGGTTAAACAATGCACAAAGGTGTCTTTTATGGCACAGGATGGTGACTGGATGAATAACGGTCATGAGGGATGGCATTGATTCACTAACGGGTATGAGGGGTGTGACGTGTGATAGGATTTAGTGGGGTAGGGTGGAAGAGTGAGGTGGGTGGTATTGGGTAAGAGGTTAGGCAGGATTCCGGAGGGGGGGTAGGTGGTAAGTGGAATTTAGCGGGGAATGGGTGGGGGTTCCAAAATGATACGAGGTTGACACGTTATACGGGTCTCGCATCGGGGAAACCTCTTTCGGACCCCGGTAAAGGTAGAAAGGTCGAGGGGATTCGAAAAGAACTATGCCCCCCACCATTAAAGGTAGAAAGGTCGAGGGGGTTCGAAAAGAACTATCGGTTGTTGATCTGAGAACTGCTTGATCCGTTGATGAATATGTGCACCCTTTAGTCGCATAATGACAAAAGTTCATATCCACACTAGAACTTAGGATAAAATCATGTTGTGGGTAGAGCTAAGCTTACCCTTTCATATTTTTTCACCAAGGTATCATTCCTTAAGGTAAAAAACATCAAATTAACTCAAATAAAAGGTATTTTAACAATTTGTTTGCAAATATTTATTGAAATAGAGAACACTAACTTAACTCCTAACCTGATCAACTAATACATTAATCCAACTTAGAGTGTTGGATTAATTTACTTACTAACCTAACTAATTTGGCCAAGATTAGACTGTTTGGCCAAATTTACTCACTAACCTATCAACATAAATTTAAAAGGTTTGTTCATGATTATACAGTATGAGTCAAACCAAGCTTATTTCATGGGGTTATATATATATATATATATATATATATATATTATACCGTCTTTTCATTTTTTATATTTGTATTCTTTCTTTTTCTTTTATTTTGTTTTCCTTTTGTAAATCATTTGTAGAATAAAATATTATTTACAACACAATATGACTAGAGCAAGAAATTCTAATCACTAGGTGATCCTATGAAATATAGGGTTATAACAAGCTCTATAATTCTATTTTCTTCTTTCCAAACTTCTAAAGTATAATTACAGAAAATGATGAGATGAGAATTAGTTTCATTATCTTCTTGCAAAGGTAGCATCTTATCGGGCCTTCAAAACTTATCACTTGCAATTTATACTAGTTAAGAGACTTATTTTTTAAAATGAGCCACATGATTTTTTTTTCTTATACTGAACATTTGAGTTTCCATAAAATTCCCCCCCACCAGATATATGGGTCATCCGTATATTCTTGGGAAATAACTTTATATCCAATATTTGGATCGTAGTTTCTTGTTAGGTTTAGTTACCAAATGGGTTGGTATTTTTTATCCAAGAGAGTCACAAAATAATGTCAGAGAGATTTTATGTAGGAGTTTCATGTTTTATAATTATCCTCTCTTTAGCCTAATTTGTCTTTAGGATAGCCACCTCTATTTCCCCGTGGACCAATTTCTATGGACTATTTGTTTTAATGTGTAGAGGACATTTCTATGAAGCTCATGAATGAGATGAGTTGGAAATTTGTGGTTTTCCTTACAACCAATCCAGGGGTCTATTCTGATGAGTAATTGATATCTATTTCCAATTTTCCAGATTAGTTAATTTCTAATTAGAGGGAAAGCACACATAATTTCTTTCCAAATGATTGTAGGATTTTGTAGTTTCTTTTGGGGCTTACATATCCAATATTATGTATCATTTTGGAGTTTTGTTTGGGGCTTACATATCCAATATGATGTAGGAACATTAAATTCATTATGAGGATTCTATCATGAAGATTGTTACATAACCAAAATTAGTTGTTGCAAAACATGACAGGTTGTAGAAAGTGATAGTGTTACATAGAATGTGATAGTGTTTATGTAGAATGTAACAAGGTTGCAGGTTACGATAGTGTCGTAGAATGGACATGATACTATAGAATTGATAAATAATAAATGCACAAGAGAAAATAGAAAATTTTAGGAAGAAATTTATCTACATGTGTAGAAGGTTGTTCAAAGGAAATATTGAAGAAGGAGTGCATTGTTGAGTGGAAACTAGAAGGTCACACTAGAGGAGGTGAATGACTACAAAAGAAGAGGAAAAATTTCAACATGGAAATGAAAAGACAAAAGTTGAAAATAAAAGGGCATCGAGATCCCATTTGGAAGGTGAAGGTGAATAGTTTCTTGAAGATAAATAAATACAACATGAATGAGGCAAGAAGGAGGTTGGAAAAAAATAGAGGTGGCTAGAAGAAGAAGAGAGGAGACCTCAAGAGTGATATAAGGTAATGGTTGAGGTTTCCATGGCCTTGGGCCTGGAAACTCAACAATATATGTAAGTTAATATGTAGCTATCGAGTTATTATATTTATTCTCGACATAAATGAATAAAATATTTTAGTTTTCCAGAATTAAATCCACATGCATATGTGTGGAAGATTTTGTGTGATTATATTTCTATGTGTTTTGTATGCATGGATGTAGATTTAATTATATTGCATGGATGATCAATGATGTAGGAATGTTGGGTATGGAAAATGTTTATTATTGATCTGTAAACCACTGTGGATATTCCATTAGAACAGTTCTTCCCAACAGATCTTATGATATGCTGAAATATTTATTATGTAGGTTTATTTCCTTAGATATTAGATTTATCATCTCTAGCTTATTACTTTATTTTTATAGAAAATAACTAAAATATGAAGAAAAAAAACAATAGGAACTGAAAAAAAAAAACCATCCACACAAACAAACACAAGATTTACCCTAGGAAACCCAATACAAGAGAAAATCCATCTCGAAGGTGAGGCATATGATTTTCTCTCTTTTTTTTAGTTATCAAAATGGAAATACAAAGGAAAAGGAACCTACTATGGAGTTTACTATGACAATGTGGCCTAAAAGGTACTACAAAATCTTCCTCCTCCTCTATTATTCTCTCAAAATACCTCTCCTAGATGCTTTTATCAGATATGAAACAACTGAAATTCTAAAGAATGGAGCCCATTCTCCTCCTAGCAGCCCGATATTTAACATACCCCGATAGTTTTCTAAGGTTAGGGTTTTGATTTCCTTAGCACTCAATTAGTGATAAGGTTTTGACCTTCTAAAGTCTTCTTGAAAATTCACATGTGGCTATCCCATACATTTGAGTAATGGGGGTTGACGGGGCATCCACTCATATCATGGCAATCAACAAGGTAGGTGAACTTGTGGGAGACATAACTTTCACATAAGAGCTCTGATTGAGGTGATTCTTGTTGTACAGGATAAGTCAACTGAGAGGGGGGGAGGTGAATCAGTTGTATAAAAGTTCTTTCATTTTATAAGAAGATTATTTATTAATCAATAAATCATGCCTTTAACATTTAACTTGCAGTAATACATTTAACCAATAAACATACAATCACATAAATGAAACAATGACACCGTGATTTTTCATAAGGAAACCCAAAAGGGAAAAACCTCTTCTTCTTATGAATGAAAGGCAAGCTCCAACTCCCCTTTACATTCTTATTTTATTTGAGCTACAACCCAGATGAGGCTGCTACCTCTGTTTCTTCAACACCTACTAAATGGAGGCTACAACTCCCAGATGTACAAGCACCAACTTGTACAGGAGACTTTTACAGTCTCCCCTTGCTCCTCCCTACCACCCTGGAATCCTTTTTTGTCACTAAGAACCTACAAACCAACTCTTTATCTTCTATGGAAAAGGATTCATCATTCAATTTCTCTTTGTTTATATAATCATATCAAAATCCATTCTTCTCCCCTTGATCTATGCTATATCTTCATCATTTATTCTCATTATCCCTGTATGATTTTATTTCGGTTTTATATTCATTTACAGAAATGAATTTTACCTTAGAGCTACGGTTGTACCATTAATTCCATACGCACCAACATTCATCTCATAAAATTTCACTTATTTCTTCCCTGTACATTCAGAGCGTACACTCAAACCCTCAGGCTTCAAAGATTCAATTACAATAACTGAATAACTACCTTATAATGATTATTATTGGTCAAGGCCTCAAGAAGAACAATAGCCACACGATCAATTTATATATTTAACCAGCACCATTCGATGATCATACATTTGTTTTTGTCTCAGCATAGAATAACCCTTGAGCACTTCGGCAAGACACTTGTTCTTAAACCATATGCCCATTGGCTATGACCACGGGCTTAACTAAAATGTGTTTCGTATTTCGACATTTCGGCATTCCTATGATGAAGTGTCTCGACACTCCAAGTTGTGATCCCCAAAATGGATCTTGATCAACTATCCACAAAACTTCATAATCTGATCCCTTCTTTTCTTAATCTAATGACTGACGGGATTTCAAGATTTTTCCTTTCGGGTTTTCGAGACTCACAATAGTCCCTTTCGGCATTTCATCTTTTAGCGTTTCGACATTTTGACATTTCGACATTTCGACATTTCTGTGATGAAATGTTTTGACACTCCAAGTCACGATCCCCAAAATTATCCGACGTGTGTCCCTTTCGGTATTTCGACATTCGAGACTTTGTGATGTTGGAGTTTTTGCTTACCATGCAAAAATCCTGAAATATAAATTCCCAGAGTGACGTATCATAGTGACGTTACTTAGGATGACGTGTGATGTCCTGGTCAATCTCTAATCTCTGAAATTCAAGATAAGGGTGCTGACTCCTCTTCCAAGGCTCGTTTCACATGTGACCTCAAGTTATAACCAAAGGCTCACCTCCTAGGTTCTTCACAGTTTTGTGTTTCGGTATGTCAAGAGGCATGTTGATCTCCAAATTAGGAACCACAGTGCCTGTGCAAACTGATCCACGGTGCCTGTGAAAACTAACCAACAAACTCCCCCTTTGGAATTTTAAAGTTTGACAGTAATGACAAAAACCAAGTCATGTGCAAACTGCCCTATTGTGCAAACTGCCCTGTGCAAACTGCAAGCCCTACCAACAATTCTTGCACTATTGGAAAGGTATCGATGCGTAGAACATTGGTAGGCGAGTGCAAGGAAGTTTGTTTTTACCAAAAAAATCTTTTCAATGCCTTAAAATGGTTTCAGAATGTTTTGGACCTGATTTTGCAAACTGGGACCTACCCCTAAAATGTCCCTACAAGTCGATTCCTTCATTTTTCCACCCAAAAAGTACCAAGATAGATGAAAAATTATATTATGATCAAATCTAGATTAGTTTCTATAGAGAATAATGTCGTTATGAATCCCTATCATAATATATGTGTGTGTTTGTGTGTGTGTGTGGAAATATCAACAAGCTATGGCAGTATTACTAAGTCTAGGAATTGTATAGAGAATTATGTTAGAGTGATGAACCATGACCGAGTTTTGTGTACATGATTCTCACGAGGATGAGAGTTTTTGTTTGAATATAAATTTGAGCACAAATATTTCCAGAGCATATAAGAGGTTCTACAAATAATTATGTGTATGAGAAAGGATAGGTTCCTTGGTATATAAACTAATTTTTGATTACATGACTAAATGGAATAAATTGTAGGGTTATTCCACCATGAAGACAACATAGAGACATCTTCAAATATATGTAACTTTTGTAGAAAACATTGTACAAGTTGTAAATCTCATGTTGCAAATTGGAAAATATGGAGTAAATGGATTAGTGTAGACTTGTGTTTTGTAGTGTCCATTTACTGGTGCTAAAAAGGAGTAGATAGTGGGGATGCACAACTTTAGTGGTTGTAGAATTATCTATTTGAGAAATATGTGTGGTTATATTATGTGGTAGAATTTTGGGAGAATCTATGCTCTCCTTTTTGTGTAGGAGAAAGAATTACATTGTGAATTTACTCTGACAGGTAGGAGGGGTGGTTCCTATTGTATCAAGTCATGTCAAATATAGCCACAACTCCAGGATGAAAGAATTTTCAAGAATATCAAATCAAGGTTCAACTCTGGTTGAGAATATGTAGAATTATCATAGCGAATTTTATCTTTAGATTTGGGTTCTGCAAGATCAATTCTTAAGCAATTGTGTCAACAAAGAGACTTGAGAGAGGTTTGTCTCAACTTATTTCTATTGGTAGAAGAGTGATGGGAGGATTTTTTTATAAGAAATGACTATGAATGGTAGTTTGGTTATAGACTAAGAGACAACTCCTAAGGATGTCACCATGAAGAGGAGAAGGTCAAGGAGGTGTGAGGAACCTAGAATTGGAAGAATTAGAGAACAAATCAATTGGATATGTTGGAGTAACATAATTGCAAAGGATAATAAAAATAATATGCACAAGATAAAAGACCAAATGCCAAAAAAAAGGAATGAAGTTGTTAAAGGGAAAATATTTAATATGCAAGAAGAAGAAGATAGTCAAGAATAGAAGGTTGAATGAAGTAAGGAAGGTCCAGAAGGTTTCTATTAAGAAATAAGATAGTCTTTGATATAATTTACTGCTAAATATAGAGATAGTGTGGTTCATGAGATAAAAACATGATCTAATGAAATGGCATTTGTGGTGGTGGTTATCCATTATTGTTATCTTGAGATAAAAGGATAGTCATTTGAAATGAGTCTAAAGTGCATCGGTTGAAGTTGTAGCATGAATGTTGGCTACACAAGGGCTACTTGTTGAAAGTGTGATATGGAAGAGGAATATATGACTCCGTGTCATGGGTGAGTGGAAACATTAACCAAAGGAGTATGTTGTAAGAGAAAATGCAGTCATAAGGTTTCCTGGATTTGGATATTGGGCTCATATATTATTAGAAACATGTTTGTAGTAATGTGATGGCGATAATAAATTGTTTCCATATGGTTTCTATATATTCATAGTGGAATTGAATCTAAAATAAATGAGAATGAACAGATATGTAGAAGCATACAAGATTTGAATATAGAGGAACATGTGGTGTGTATCATACATAGTGAAAAAAAGAAGGGAGTGAAGATGGAATTCTTTATTTTCTCTTAATACGTTATTTCCTTGTTTGTAGGAAGAAGGAAATTTACAACTGCAAATGAAAGTGAGTGTACTTTTTTTAGAAGGATATATGAATATCAGTCAAATAACATGAAATAGAAAGATGATGTGCAAGGAAAGGGAATTTGTAGAGATTACAACAATTGTAAATCATTGAGTTTGTAGATGATGAATATGTTTGAAGAGGAAGCTTGTGTACAAGAATATGCCATGAATATAAGTTATCTGGGAGGAAGCACAGGTGAATATACTGAGATGAAGAAGGATGAAAATTTACAGTCCTAATTAAAGATGAAGTTGATGAATATGTTTTTGATATAGAAAGAGAGAATATTAAAAATATGTTGTACGAAGAAGACATGTTGGAGAAGAATGTTATAAGGATTAAAGGTTGTTGAATGATAATGTGTTGTGAACTGAGTGTAAAGGTGTTTCATAAGGAGGAAGGCTATTGAAGGTATGTATCTGATAATTTTAATTTGTGAAAAAGATGAATATGTTGATAGAATCATTGACTAAGGTATTCTACATGTGGTTTTGGATTGAGTCAAGAGAGGTGTAACATGTGAGCATGTAACTCTAGGTTGTGTGGCCTTGAGCATGAATAGTTGGATGCACTGAAGGAACTTTGTACACTACATGAAAAAGGGAAGTGGAATTTCTTGGATGGGACATGACTCAATGAGATTTATGCAAGTGATACATAGACGAGGATCATTTAACCAATTCTTGTTGTGATGAAGAAAGGAAGACAAATATGGTAGCAATACCAAAAGGTGAGTTGCAACAGAAGGGAGATGGAATTTCATATTTCCATGATAAGAGTATTATTATATTGTTGTGGATAGATATGTAGCAATGAAAATGAAGATAACATAAATGAGTTGGAGCAATAATATGTAGCAAGAAGAATATTCCTTGTATTCCTTGCAAAGATGAATGCACAACAATGAAGAATGTAAAGTTGAAGGAAATAGTGATGAAAGTTTCATTGGATAGTTGGAGATTTTAATAGTTGACCTCATAAGAATGAGGGCATGATTTCTTAATAAACTTTGGATTTTGATGCATGAGAATCGAAATCAGTTTGAAGATGTCATCATGGATATTTCTATAGAACCAAAATTATTTTTTGCAGAACATGTCATGTTGCAGAATGTGACAGTGTTGCTACAAAATGTAATAGTGCTATAGATTGTGAAAATGTTGCATAATGGATGTGTTTCTATAGTATCAATAAAAGATAAATGCACAAGAGAAAATAGTAAGGGTTAAGAGGAAATTTGTGTGTATGTGTAGAATGTTGTTCAAAGGATGTGTTGAAGATGAAGTGCACTGTTGAGTGGAAGCTGGAAGGTCACATTGACGGAAGTGAATAACTATAGAAGAAGAGTACAAATATTAATATGGAAATGAAAACGTAGAAGTTGAAAAAAAAGGGAAAGAGAATCTCATTTGGAATTTGAAGGAAAATAGTTTCTTGAATGAGGTGAGAAGGAAATTGGAAACAACAAAGGTGTCTTGAAGAAGAAGAGAGGAGATCTCAAGTGTAATATAAGGTAATGGTTGAGGTTTCCATGGCCTTGGGCCTGGAAAACCAATGAGCTTTGTAAGATGATATGTGGCCATCGATCCATTTTATTTATTCTCTATATAAATGAATAAAAGAGTTAAAGTTTCCATAATTAAATCCCTGTGCATATGTGTGTATGAGTCTATGTGATGATTATATTGCTATGTGTTTTGTATGTATTGTTGTATATTTCATTTTATTTGATGGATGATTAATGATGTAGGTATGTTGAGTAGGGATATGTTAGGTAGCTAGAGAGGTAGTAGTGGGGGCCCAGAAATCCTATAGTGATAATAGTGGAGTCCATTCAATGTAAGGTGGACTAGGTCCACTATATTATTAAATAAGTCCCACTTGGTAGTTAGATATAATAAATGGGTAGTTAGATATAATAAATATAAGAGGACTTCTTAGAAGGTTATACTTCTAGAAGATTCCTCCTCTAGAATGTTCTTAGGTGATGGTAGCACTATATAAAGGGGTTCAAGCAATGTAATAGGATATGAAGATAAGTATTTTATTTGGAGAAGAAGCTCATTAGGAGGTTTACCTCTCGAAGAGGCAAGTGAACAGGAGAGGATCCCTTCCATAATAGGATCCAATGTATGGTGTTGCCCTACACTAAGGGTTTGATTTTAATAAAAGAGATTTTTCATATTTTTCTTCTATATATATTGTGGTGATTTTGTATTCAGTTATTTGGTTCTTAACAATTGGTATCAGAGCACTTTCCTTGGCCAAAGAAGGGAAGATTTTTTTCTCTTTTTTGCAGAATTTTTCTAGGGAAGAAAAAGAGGGCGACGCAATTCAGGTTTAGATATGAATATTTATGAGATGAATTTAGAAAAATAAATTGGGTATTTGAATTAATCTCGGAAAAATATCCAATTTCAAAAAAAAAATCAGCCGAAATGGAGTCCGGCAAGTAAAGTTATGAACATTTTAAATTCAACAGTTTTTCAGGGTTTTTCCGGAAAACGTCACGATTTTCTGCAGTAATTTATTGTTCTATTTTTTGGGTTTTTTCGTGATGGCGGCAAGACTGTAGAGTTCATAAATTTTCATAGGGTGCTCAGATGTTTATTTCCTCTCAAACCCTCCAATAAATTCTACAAATAACTGAAGCATTCAAAGCCCAAGGGTATGACACATTGAATCACACATTAGATGACTTTGTAGATGGCCTCACAGACGACCTCAATGATAGTTTTCGTATTATTCAAGATTCATTGGATAACATGTAGGAGATATTTCTTATGGAAGGCATCAGGGATGAATATAATCAAGAAATTTATGTTCGGTATGATTTT
Source organism: Picea sitchensis (assembly GCA_010110895.2). NCBI lineage: Eukaryota > Viridiplantae > Streptophyta > Pinopsida > Pinales > Pinaceae > Picea > Picea sitchensis. Next base: position 92,145 of record SNQJ01S0015989.1, read on the forward strand.
GAGGCCGATTGTGATGATTGGTATATGGATAGTTGTCGTTTCTGGGATGACAACCACTTTCATATTTTATTTAGTGACTCTAATTTACCTTCTGCGGAGATAATCAATGTGAAAAATCAAGAGCCAATTATTATTACCAGTGTCCATCATGCATATTCTACAATGATATTATTCCTTCCAGATTCTACTATGACCATTTTCCACTATGTGGATGGATCTTCTTATTTGGATCCACATGACAAGTGTCAGTATTTGGAGCATCATTTTGAGTTGGTTATTGGATTCCAAAATATTCCACGGGGAGTTCACATGAGAACTTAAACATGGGACACATGTTTACAATGGCGGTTGGACTACTTCATCATGGTGGATTTCCTTTCTACATGGGAACTTGGTTCTACAGTCTTCTTCAACATTATGGTCCACGATTATCCATGGGACCCTGGTATATGGTTGTACATCAAGCGTTGAGGACAATTCTTTCATAAGGGTGATGGAATGTTAGGTAGATAGAGAGGTAGTAGTGGGGGGCCCAAAGGGCCTATAGTGATAATAGTGGAGGCCATTCAATGTAAGGTGGACTAGTTCCACTATATTATTAAATAAGGCTTGTTGAGTACATTTTTATGCTTCCTTTTTGCTCTATAAACCACACTTTTTCCTCTATATCCATCCATTTTCCCTTCATTTCATTCCATATTTTCCATAAAAAATATTATGCAAGGTATATTTATCATTCTTTAGCTTAAGAATTGAGTTTTCTAAATTTGGCATTAAAATTGAAAATTTATCAGAAATTACAGGATTTGACTAAATCCCGTAATTGCTCCTAGGTTTGTGTACTTGCAGGACAACTGGGAAAAATCTAAGACTTGGGTCATGATCCATGATGTACAAGGATGGATAATGAGCTATCATCTTTGAGATATGATCCTTCCAGATGTCCGGTCAATGACGGTCAAACAGGGCCACTTCAGCAGAAATTACCCTGTTTTAGCCTTAAATCATGGACAGTTTTGGATTTTCATGGGATTTGGCCATATATTATGGATATGAAGGAGGAATTCGACCTTCCTAGAATATATTATGGATATGATCATGATATTTAGGAGATTTATTAGCATTTTTAGTTTTGAAACTCTTGTATAAATATTCTTAAGCATAGACTAGTAGGACAACCTTGAATGTGAATGAAGAAACTTTGGAATTTGCAATCTTGAGATCAGTTCTGCATTTTTTTCCTGATAATGCCTATGATATGATGATGTGAGCCTATGATATGATGATGTGAATGTTTTTGGAGCTCTTTCTTAGCTGAGACAACTCAAGTGTACAAGTGAAGCATTGGAGGGCCCCCTTTGCCAAACTAGTACACTCTTTCTTTATGTTCTTTCAAGTAATCTTTGATACATGTTTTAGATTAGATCTTGTTGTATATGAGTTTTATTCATATATTGTTGTAGTTATATGAATTCCATAGCTAAGTCATATGCTTAATGTTTCAAAGCCTTACTCATATTGTGAATGATTTCTTGAATAAGAATTCAATGTGTGGTTTGCCTTCAAGCATTAAGATAGTCATGAATGTTTTTTGAGTTATTTACGCTTTCAGTACTTTTGATTTAATTTGATGATAGTTTCTAATGAATGAATGAAATAAGACAATGAATGCATCTCTTGAATAAGAGTTTTGTCCTTCTAGCATTTGATAAGTCTTAGAACTAGTTCGAACATCTCTTGAATGCTTACTGTTGATACTTTTTAGGAAAACAATTGTTGATTACTGTTATGAGATCTATGATTAGGACTTCTGAATAGAATCTTAGCATCTCTTCCATATTCAACCCTTAGAATAGGTTTTGGTTTATTTCCATTAAAGATAAAAGCTATCTCTAAATCCATATATTTTGGATGTGCCTCTAAGTCTTACAAACACCGGATTGACAATCATTTGTACTTTAATTTACATCAGTAGATTGGAGCCTAACATTTTGGCGTCGTTGTCGGGGAGGCACATTTAGAGATAGGATTAAAAAAAAAACATATATATACATAAAATAAAATAAAACACAGCATAGAATTAATTTTAAGTTATATTTCTTTATGTTTAAACTTAGGGATGATAAAGGCAGATTTTTAAAACAAACCCCCCCCAAAACTAATCAACCATCTATAGGAGCAGGAACATCTACAACTGAAAAATATGAATCTACTACACCAA
>SNQJ01S0015990.1:34864-51667 GCA_010110895.2 Picea sitchensis
ACTGTGATTTCAATCATTAACTTCCTAGCTATTATAAAGACATCCGTTTATGTGTTTACTTTTTTACATTTACCTAATCATATTTAAAAATTACTTTGATAGCTAACTGACTGCCAAGTAAGTGATTAACAGAAATTAAAATATTAACACCAGATAAATTACCCAACAATTTATTTGTTAATCAATAATAAAATTTAATAAATTATTTTCCAACCGATACCTTTAGGCATTCTCCAGCTACTATATTAGCAGCTGTGCTAGTTTTATACATATTAACTTGGCATACTTCCAGAATCCGTCGTCCTCTATACCAACAGGCGGGATTATTTTTCTTTTTCTGCGAAACTGTTCGTAGTAAGACTCTGTGTGGACATCGAAGGAGTGTTGTTCTCCAGAGGTCCGTTCTCTATTATCACCACTCAATTTCCCCAATCAAAAGTGAATTTCCCCATTCAATGTGTCATAAAAAAGAATAGTGAATCGTATAAACGTTCTAAGCTTTTATTTTTTACTGGGCATTTTTAGGAGTCTAAAAACGGGTTATAAATTGAGAAAAATAGTTGAAGCTTATTTTTTACTGGGCATTTTTAGGAGTTTAAAAACAGGTTATAAATTGAGAAAAATAATTGAAATTGTAGATTTTTGTGGTTGAAATTGTATATAACTGATTATTAGGATTTTTAAGAGTGTTGAATCTATTTATACTATTTCAACACTATAAAATTAGGATTCTCYCAAACTTTACTGAATTCCAATGTTAATAGCAAAGCATGTGAATTTCTTCCATCAATTTTTTATAATTTTTTATCACATGCTCACATTTTTCAACTTTTATGATTCYTCATTTTTTTCAAAATGATGAGAAGCTAAAATACTTAAGGTAGTATAACAAAGGTTGCATGGCAGYTTAGTCCCTGCCAAGTAAATTTGGAAATACARTGTACCTAGATGTGATCATTGAACTAGTTAGCRTGTCCCAAAATTGTCAATTTWCTATAAAACCATTGTTAATTTGATATAATTATTATTTGTCTTTATTAAAGAAAAATTCAAAATCATTATTAAAAGGGAAAGATATTTATCTATCTATCTATCTATCTATCTATCTATATATATAGATATATATAGATATAAAGAAGTTGTCAATATCATTTTGTTTTTCATCTTTAACTATATTTTTATTAATTTATTTTCATTTAAAAAGAAATTCAAAATTACTATTAARAAGAAATTACACATATGTCATCATACATAATTATATGTATATCATTTTGTATTAATCTAGTAGGAGTACACTTTGTATTAATGATAAGAGAAAATCATAAATGCAATAATAATGAAATAAATGGATAGTGATAATAAGAGAACACATGGCATTTTTACTTTTTTTTTTAAATTTTTGATATAAAAGGTACTAGGTACTTATAACCAAGTTTATTGAAATGCAATAAGAATGAAATAAATTGATAGTAATAATGAGAGAACAGGTGACATTTTTACATTTTTTCTTAATTGATTATATAATTAATTTCAAATATTGAAATAAGTGAAGGCAACAATAAGACTTGGAATATAAATAAGAAAAACAAATATTTTTATTATATCAAAAAATATATATTTGTTTTATTATGTTAAACATTACACTACAGAAATAAATTTAAAATACAAGACAAATTAATGTCAAATCAATAGCAAACTCATCGTCATGCTTTGGCAGGGACTAATAATTTAAATGATAAGTACAAATTTGACCTTATTGTTAGCATATGATGACATTGATATATCTTTGAAAATCGAAAATTTCACTTTGACACTGTTACAATGTGCTCATACAATATCCGAACATCTATGTACATCCCACAGCTTCTAAAACAAAACAAGATTAGTTATGTACATCTCACAGAATCTTGAACGAGTCGTAGGAAAAGTAAGTGAGTAGTCTAACGTTGGAATTTATTCAAGATTAGAGAAATGGTATCTCTTATTGGAAACATGCCAATGAATTTTCCCATGGAGTCACATGCAGATGCACTTGTAGATGTGTGTGTATGCAATCTACTTATGAATTGTTTGTGTTACTATGTTATCTATTCATGATCAGTTTGTGCAACTAAGTGCATGGGCTCGCTATTGTAATTCTCCCTCGAATAGAAGAAGACCGATAATCATTTCCCGTGGTTTTTTCCCGATTTGGGTTTCCACATAAATGATTGTGTCAAGTGTATGAATGATGTGTTTGGTTTAATGCTTGTTTCATCTTGCTTATTTTATACTTAGTTATATGCTATATTTTGCTTCTGCTGCCTAAAAAGTGGTATCAGAGCTCAGAGTTGAAGGAGCAGAGAGTGAAGGAAAAAAGAATATGGTCGTTGGATCAAAGAGTCGAGCCGATTCGAGTAAAGTGGAAGTGAACAACCAAGGACGAGTTTTATTACATCGTTGCATATGGTTTTTATTACATCGTCGCAGGCTACCCATTAACACACTGTGACGATTAAGAAATAGTCACAGGTGGTCCTCATATAAGGTGCGATGATCCATTAAAGGAAAAATTAAAAGGATAATTCACATGCATGTTATAAACTAAAGTTTGAAGAGTTATTTGTCTTATTCAAAAGTGAGTGAGGTGGAGGATCACTTTATTACATAAAAAGGTGGATGAGGTCACCTTTGTTTTATTCAAAAAGGGACATGGTCCTAAGTGTGTTTTAATAAAAAGTGAGGTGAAGGGGCGTTTAATAAAGTTTTTTTTTTTAAACATTTTAATCAAAGTTTATTTTTCGGGGTTCAAACTTGAAATACAATTACTCTTATATATTAAGAAGAATCATTTTTATAAGCAGTGTTTTTTGGAGTTTTCTGCTAATGGCGAAAATGCAAAGTTTCAAGTTTGAGGTAGAGAAATTCATCGATAAGAGCCCTCAGTACTATTCGTTTGTGTCTGGCAGATGAAGCGTTGTTTAACATCCCTGAAGAGACGACAACAACAGGTTTGTGGACCAAACTAGAGAGTCTGTATATGACAAAGAACTTGTCAAACAAAATCTTCTTGAAGAGGCAGTTGTACAGCTTGAGAATGAAAGAAGGTACAAAAATTGTTGATCACTTAAATTTTTTCAATACTCTTATTTGTCAATTAACTGCTATGGAAGTAAAGTTCAAAAATGAAGACAATGTGGCTATGCTACTGTGTTCGTTTCCCGAGTCTTGGGATAATCTGGTCACAACTATGTGGTTTAACACAACAGATTCCATTGAGTATGACACTGTTGTGGGAGCTCTATTAAGTGAGGAGATGAGGAGGAGATCTAGTAAAGAAACCTCAACAGCAGAAGTAATGGTGGTCAGAGGTCGATCTATAGAAGGAGGGCAAGATCAGAAAGGTACAACCAAGTCTAACTCAAAAGATAGTAAGGGTAAGGAAAAATGTTGGTTTTGTAGCAAATCTGGGCATCTCAAGAAGGATTGTTGGAAAAGAAAACAAGAATCCAAAGAGGACTCCACAATAGAAGAAAATTCAACTACAGGTATGGTTGATGAAGTTTTGTCTATCTGTTGTGTATCACCACCTTTGTTTGCATAGAAGGTGTAGGGCGGTGATGGTTGAGTCACCGTGAAATAATAATAAAAATAAAAATAAAAATTGTATTTAATTTGGAGTTGTAGAAATTATTGATTGCATGTAAATGGGCATATGTCTATAAGACCTGGATAAACATGCATACCCCTGGTTTATCAGGTCACCTATGAAAAATATATACATAGATTTAGGAAGATTCAATATGTGGGGGGCCATGTATGTTGGGTTAGCCTTAACTCGATGAAAGAGTTAATGGGTTAAATTTGTTTTTAGGTCAAAGCAGGTGGTTTTTTGTGTCCATGTTTTTAGGGTATCGTGTGGTATTGTGTCCATGAATTGCATGTAATGAAGCCTATAAAATACTTGGTGAAATCCATTGTAAATGGGCTTGGAGGTAAGAAGTGAAGGCTTACTTGGTCGGTTTAGCCGGATTTGGTCAAAGTTGTTCGAATGCAAAGTTTGAGGTGGAGTAGTGTGTCCAATTTAGAAATGTGGGTATTTAGAAAGGCTGATGTGTTGGCAGGTCAATCAAGTGTTTGAGAATATATGATGAAGGTAATTTCATATACATGCAACTTAGAAAGTATTGCAAGGAAGTTGGGATCGAATAGGCATGTTCAGTAATGCCAAGTTGCAACAATAATTGTGGACATAATCGGTTGTGCTATGTGGTAAATTGGTCACCATCGGTTGCAAAAGACAGGAAGATTCAAGAAGAGGTATGAACATGTCTTCTGGTAATTACTCGAATGTGAAATTATTCGGTTGTGATGCTTATGGTTTTTTATCATCTTTCTAAGTAGGACCCAGATCAAACAAGTATATGTTTGATATGATGATGATGTTAAGGGGTGCAGACTGTGGGATCCTACATTTCATAGAATCATCATGGACATAGATGCATTTTTTAATGAATCTCCTTTTATAAGGGGATGTATATGAAACAACCGGAACGGTTAGTTCATAAACGCAATAGAAGAATTGTTTGCAAACTCAAAAATCATTGTATGGTCTGAAGCATGTTAGGCAAATGGTACAAGATGTTTGATTCATTCATCGTGAGCCAAATTTTACAAGAAGTGAGTATAATCATTGTGTTTATGGTATATTAATTATCTTGGTGTTATATGTTATGCTTGCTTCAAGCACAAAGCATGGTTGAGATCAACAGGTTGGCTCAGCTGGTTAGGATGTTTTTTATGAAGGATCTCGGAGGAGGAAAATAAATCTTGGGAATGGAAAGACACAGAGAAAGGAAATATGTTAAGCTTGGTTATCACGACAGAATTATGTGGTGAAGATACTCAGGAAATTCAGTATGAGTAATGTGAAACTGGTAAAATCCCTTTGGCTTTCCATTGTAAATTATCTTCAGGTTTATGTCCTAATTGATGAAGAAGAAAAGGGTTATATGTCTCGAGTATTATATGTTAGTAGGAAGTTTGATGATTGCGATGGAGAAATGGTTAGCATTTCTTATGCAGTTTGTGTTGTCAGTAGACACATGGAAAAACCAGGTCAGGAGCATGGAAATGGGTGCTTCAAACATACAAGCACAAGTATCATCTATAGTGGTTGCAGTGATTTGGTATGTGGTTATGATTCATGAGATTTGGACAAGTGCATCAATTTATTAGACATGTTACTGATGGAGACATAATGGTCCACGCTGGAGTAAATCGTGCAGACATGTTCACGTAATAGTAATGTCAGAGAAGTTGCAGAGCTGTGATGGTGTTTGGCTTCTCTTGCAGAGAAGGTGATGGATGAATTAATTAAGGGCATGATATATCAGGAAAATTGTTGTCAAGGTGGAGATTGTTGGAAACATGCCAATGAATTTTCCCATGTGGTCACATGCACATGCACGTGTGCATGCATTCTAATTATGAACTATTCATGTAACTATGTTATCTATTCAGGATCAGTTTGTGTAACTCAGTGATAGATGTTATATATATGAGCATACCCATAGAGGTGAGGACAATGTGCGGACAATGCGAGTGCAAGCGAGTACATTCTGTGAGGAGAGGATGGTTGTATGCCTGGGTTGGATATTGTAATTCTCCCTTGAATAGAAGAAGACCGATAATCACTTCTCATGGTTTTTTCCCGATTTGAGTTTCCACATAAATCACTGTGTCAAGTGTATGAATGATGTGTTTGGTTTAATGCGTTTTTCTTCTTGCTTATTTTATACTCTGTTATATGCTATGTTTTTCTTCCACTGCCTAACATCTCTGCTCATGATCAAATGGACATCTTGTGGAAAGAATATTTGAGTTGTCTAACATTGAAATTTATTCAATTGCTTTGAATTCTGAGAAGAGTGAATGGTATTCTCCCTTAACATACAATGATTCGATCAATGTACTAGTTGTGTAACGCTACTAAGTGAATACTACTATGGAAATCTCACACATAACTTGTGGGACATGCAGTGATGTAATCCTATAAAATCACTCATAGATGCATTTTACATAACTTTTAAACCATAGATATTAAAAATAATATCAATTAAGTTGGTTTAATTGATTTGTATTGTATCATTATATAATATTCATCTATTTTGGAGTATTTTTTTTTTTGGAAAAATTGGAGCAATTGGATTGCACAATACATTTTAGTGGCAGGTGTCAAAAGGAAGATTTCAGATTTTGAACTTTCTATATCCATTTTGAGTTAGCAAACAACATTTTTTGGCGTAAAAAATTTACAAACATTGCTTCCATCCTTCTAATGCACATGGAGACCTTTTCAATTGTGCAAAATTCACCTCAATTGGAACTAGTATGCAACTAAATTATTTGTTGACCACCATGGTATGAGTCCCCCATTACTCACACATGTGGGTTTAGCTACATGTGGAATTTCAAGAAGTTTCTAAAAGGTCTAAAACCATATCACTAACTGAGGGTTGAGGAGACAAAATGACTGGTTCCATTCCTTAGCATTGTCATTATTCCATAGTTGACCAGAACATCTAGGAGTGGGGGCTTGATAGACTAACAGAGAAGGTAGGAGATTCATTAGTAGTTGTTTAAGCAGTGGTTTAAGCCACAGTGTGAAAGCTAAATCCATARTGAGTGCCCCATGTTTTCTTTGTACTTGCATTTCATAAATGAAGGAAAAACAACAGAACATAGGACTCACCTTTTAATTGGGTTTTCTCCCAAATTATGTTTCCCACTATACATCTTTTGTTCATTTGTGTATATGATGTGATAATTTTCATGTTATCTGCATAATAAAAAAATTCAACATAACACAAAATCTTTTGTGACGAATATATTGATATTAATATTTTAATAATAAACATATGTACACACTCGGTTTTCTTTTCATATTAGAAGTCAAGAATTTATAGCCAATTTTCTTGAAAAATTATATCTTAAGCTATCTCAACACAACCCAAGTACCAACTTAACCACTGATAACCCAACAAGACTCCGTGGACTCAAGGGGATTGAAACTTCACTTAGATCATATCCAAAAACTTCATAACAACATTAAACTTGAAATGAAATAATTGATGCCTAGTTTTTCAGGCATTCCATGGACATATGTCTGGGTTGTTGAACTCTAGATGTAAAATCGAAATTTCCAAGTGTTCGGGTGAACCTGCCACATTTTCTCTTCATCAAACGAAAACATTGAGTCATCACGTTGTTGTTGGGCATTATTTGACTTCATTCTTTTGTTCTTAATCTTAATAGTGGAGGTGTAGAGGATATAATGCTCCTGACAGTTAGCTACTTTATTTTTTTCTTACAAAGTGATGTTGTTGTAGCATTTTTTTATCAGAGTGTTGTTGTGTGTTGCTTTAATTTTTATTTGAAACAGATTTTTGTTCACAGAATCATGTTGTTGTACTATTTTCTTTTATGCAATAGAGTGTTGTTATTTTTGTCTTACAGTGTTGTGCTACTGTAACATTTTTTATCGGACTGTTGTTTTGTGCTACTGCAATTTTTATTTGAAACAAACTTTTGTTCACAAAATCATGTTGTTCTAGCATTTTTTTTATGCAATAGAGTGTTGTTGTAATTTGTTGTAGTGGTTTTTTCTATCCAACAGAGTGTTGTTTCTATCATTTTATTATAGAATTTTTATGCAATAGAGTGTCGTTGTGCTACTGCTTTTTTTTTATTGAAAAAAAAGTATTTAAAGAGAATTTTTTTAATCTCTACTGAGAAAGTGTTTTTTTGCGGGAGGAATTTCTTCTGGAAAAGATCTGAGTTTGTTGGGTTTGGTTTTAACTGTCATTTAATTTCATTTTGATTAGATTCTTCATTTGATATTAGAGGAGGTTGATTACAACATTTTATTTTATTTGGAAAAGGAGAAATGGCCCAAAATTCAAATGCAGTACAATACCTGATTCCTCTTTTTGGTGGGGAAAACTATGAGGACTAGTGTCTGAAGATGAATGGGCTTCCTACAATTCACTCTCAGTTTATCAAAAGAGAAATTTGAAGGAGAATAGAAAAAGGATGCTAAAACTCTGTTAATCCTTCAAAATGGAGTTGACATCACAACATTTCCAAAGATTTCATAATGTAGTAAGTCCCATGATGCTTGGTAAGCATTGGAGAAGACATGCAAGGGATATGTAAACGTAAAAGTTGTCCAACTCCAAATGCTGAGAATATATTTTGAGCCTCTTACTATGAAAGAAAATGAAAGTGTTGAATATTTTATTACTAGAGTTCAAAATATTTTGAATGTTATTCATGCTCATGGTGAATCTCTTGAAGATAGGTGGATTGTTGAAATTTTTGTAAGAAGTCTTCCTAAAAAAATGATTCCATCAATATTTCTATAGAGGAGTCAAGGGATTTATCACATCTAACCCTTGTTGATATGTTTGGAAGCCTTCAAGTATGTGAATACATGTTTAAAAGGAATGAGGAACTTCCAGATCAAGATTTCCAAAGCAAGTTGAAGGTTGATGACAAGAAGAAACTATCTTCCACTGCCATGAACGATATTTCTACTTTTTCTTCATCATCGAATAGAGGAGGTAGAGGCCATGAAAGATACATAGGAAGAAGAGGTCATGGTAAGAGAAGAAACACTAACCCCAAGAGAGGTAACTTTCATTGCAAGTATTGTGATAAAAATGGTCACCTTGAATGCTATTGTTTTAAGAAGAAAATAGACCTCTCAAGAAAATTTTAGTAAAGATGAAGGTGAGAATTCTCAAACTTTGTTTCTCACATGTAACATTTTTTATGCCAAACATGATTTTGTATTGTATTTAACTAGTGCCTACTCAAATCACATGACAAGAAAAAAAATATGTTTGTAAAGTTAGATGAGAGTGTGATGAGGAAAGTAAACTTTGGCTAAGATAATGAGGTAGAAGTAAGGGGAAAAGGTATCATTTCTATAAAAGTCAAGAATGTAAGTATTATATATATACATGACACTTTTATTTTTCCAAGTTTAAAGAATAACTTGATTATCAGAGGGCAACTAAATTCTAAAAACTACAAGACTATTTTTGAAGGGAATTTTTGTAATATTTTTAACAATAATGACCTTGTTTGCGAACTTCCTATGATAGATAAAAGGATGTTTTTGTTAAGTATAGAATCAAGTGTATATTGCTTGAAGGCCTCGATTGATGAGCCTTGGTTATGGCATAAGAGGTTTGGACACGTTAGTTTTGGATCTTCTTACTTCATGCAGAACAATAACTTGGTACGAGGTTTTCCTTCATTCATAGAGGCAAATAATAAGATATGTGAGGGTTGTGAAATAGGGAAGCAACATAGAGATAGCTTTCCTCATCATCATTTTAGAGAAAATGAACCTTTGGCCTTAGTACATGTAGATATGTGTGGCCCCATGCAGATTTTATCTCTTGGAAAGAATACATATTTTATTTTCTTTGTAGATGATTCTTCAAGTATATCTTGGGTCTATTTCTTAATTGAAAAGTATAAAGACTTTAGTTTCTTTCAAAAATTTAAAGCACTTGTTGATAAGAAATCATGATACTATTTGAAAGTATTAAGAACTGATTGAGGTGGAGAATTCACCTCTAATGAGTTCAAAGAATTTTTCATCTTACATGGCATAAAGAAGTAGTTAATTGTTGCATATACTTCTCAACAAAATGGAGTAACAGAGAGAAAAAAAATAGAACAATTGTAGAGATGGCCAAATGTATGTTAAAAGAAATGTGATTTTCAAACATGTATTGAACTGATTGAGGTGGAGAATTCACCTCTAATGAGTTCAAAGAATTTTGGAGCTTACATGGCATAAAGAAGTAGTTAATTGTTGCATATACTTCTCAACAAAATGGAATAACAGAGAGAAAAAAAACATAACAATTGTAGAGATGGCCAAATGTATGTTAAAAAAAATGTCATTTTCAAACATGTATTGGGAAGATGCAGTCCATACAAGTACATATATCCTCAACATAAGTACTACAAATATTGTAAAAAAATGTACTCCTTATGAATCTTGGTTTTGTAGAAAACCAACTATTTCTCATCTAAATTTGTTTGGGTCTACATGTTTTGTTGATATTCCTACACAACAAAGACAAAAATTAGATGGAAAATGAGTGAGATGTATTTTCATTGGATATTCAAAATAAATAAAGACGTATAGGTGTTATGATACACTTACTAATGAGATTTGTGTTGGTAGATATGTGATGTTTGATAAAGGGGTAGTTTATCTCAAAAATGTAGGAGAAAATAAAATGATTAGTCCACATATTGAAAATTTGTTTTTTGATAACAATGATCAATGTTTGCACCCCTCTACTGTAAGAAATGCATGCTCACCTTCAAGGAGTTCTCCAACGAAGGCATATTCATATTCTCAAATAGAAATATCTCATGTTGATACACAACAAATACCTCCATCTAGTCCTTCTAAAAAAGCAAGAAGTTTGAAAGAAATATATGGGACATCTAGGTATGTTGGGGATAATTTTGCTCTTTTTTCTTATGCACATGTTGAACCTTTTAATTTTAAAGAAACTTTCATTGATGAGCCATCGGTGCAAGACATGGAGTATAAGATGTCATTAATTGAAAAAAATGATACATGGGAGCTAGTTAATCTTCCCCATGGAAAATCTACTATAGGAGTAAAGCGGATTTACAAGATAAAATTTAATATGGATGGAAGTATTTCAAAGTATTAAGCACGTTCAGTTGCAAAATGATATGTGCAACAAGAAGGTATTGACTATGAGGAAACATTTTCTCCTGTAGCAAGACTTGAAACTGTAAGAAATTTTCTTTCCATTGCATCCTAGTTAAAGTTAACAATTTGTCAGATGGATGTTAAATCTACTTTCTTAAATGAATATTTGAAGGAATAAATTTATGTTGAACAACCTCAAGGTTTCACTCTAGGTTTAAAAATTCTCTTTATGCTCTGAAACAAACCCCTCAAGCTTGGTACTCTAGAATTGATAACTATCTTCATGATCATGGCTTTGATAAATGTCCTTCTCAAAGTACCCTATACAAAACCATTGTGGGATCAAATGTCATCATTGTTTTATTATATGTATATGAATTAATTTTTATGAGAACCTCACCCTCACTTGTGAAGGAGTTCAAAGAGACAATAAAATATGAATTTGAGATGTCTTATTTAGGAGAAATGTAATATGTTTTGGCTTTGCAAACCAAACAAACAGATGCAGGTATATCCATTGGTCAATCCAAATATGTTGAAGACTTGTTGAAGAGGCTTAACATGCAAGGTTATAAACCTCTGAGCACTCCCTTAGTTGTTTGGAGTAAATTGAGGAAAGAAGATAAAATGCCACTTTGTAATGCGACTCTTTATAGATCTTAGTTTTTTAATTAAAAATATGTAATAAATCTGCAATGTGTGTGTGGGATTTAACTATACAAGAATATTCTTTATCATGTCTACAAATTAAAAACCAGGATTAACATAGATAACCTTCCTGCATGTCTGTTTACGTCCATTAATCATTAAGATACATGATTAACAGAGAGTAACACAGATTATTCACCTAACACAAATTATTCACCTACTTACCACGTATATGGGGAGTTGCAAGATGGTAGGCGGGTATGTTAAATGGTGACAACAAACTCCCGAGATTAGGATTTTAGATCCTATTATTCCGAATTGGTTTTAGCTAAATGAGACCAAGGATAGGAGTGCATTCATTTTTAGTTTCCTGTGTAAATGTATTTATGTAAACCCGTAGAGGCAGAGAAGAGTGTGAGTGAGATGTGAATGTCAGTGAGTTGTTGTAATATCCTTGATCTAAATAATAATGCAACCGATACCTATGCTTGGTGGGCATAGCCCAACGTTTGGGTGAACCACGTAAATCGTTGTGTTTCTTATATGCATATTTATTGATTGTCTTATATGATATTTATGTTTCCTCATTTTCAAATATAACGATTGGTATCAGAGACGTAGGAGTGAAACCTCTTTAAGGTGCATTGATTTCCTTGTCATCGCAAGGGCCTCCTCTTGGAAGGTGTGAAGTCCTATGGGCCAAACTTATGTTCCAAAAAATTCATGAAAGCATCGCACCATAGTTGTATCGAGACGGGCGATGACCCATTGAAACACGTCACAGCGTAGTTGCATTTGGAGGTGCAACAACCCTTTGAAGCACCTCGTAGGGTAGTTGCATTAGGAGGTGTGACAACTCCTTTTAATCCAAAAGTCACGATCTCACATATTTTTAAAGGAATTCTTATATTTTTAAATGAATTTAAGGTATGGTCTTTGTTGTTTGAAAAAAGTTTATGGTATGACGTACGAATGGAGGATGCTATAAAAGGTGAATACAGTATGCATATTGTATTAAGTATTTTATGCATATTATATTATATATAAAAGGTGGAGGAATTAAAAAGGTGGATTTTAATTTCCTTTTTTACTAAAAGGTGTGGAAAAGGTGGGGTTAGTAAAAATAGTTTTTAATTAAACTTTTTTATTAAACCTTGTAAAGTTTATATCATCATTCCTCCACATATTGTTTTTTTCAAAGGGCCTTGGTTATTATAAGCAGTGGTGTTTTTGGGAATTTTTTCCTCTAATGGAAAAGACGCAGAGTGATAAGTTCAAAATTGATAAGTTCAATGGCAAGAATAATTTCGAGATCTGGAAGTTCAAGATGCACGATATGCTCGTGCAACAAGGCATGGTGAAGGCACTTTTGGGAAAATCAAAGCAAGTCACGACCATAATAGATGATGACTGAGATGAGATCAATGTGAGAGCATTGAGTGCCATACGCTTGTGTTTGGCTGACGATGTCCTGTTAAATATTGTCTCGGAGAAGACAACAGTCGATTTATGGACAAAGCTAGAAAGCTTGTATATGACGAAATCCTTGACAGACAAGATCTTCCTTAAAAGATAATTGTACAGTTTGTGCATGAAGGAAGGTACGAAAATAGTTGATCATTTGAATACTTTTAATACTCACTTTGTTGAGTTGATTATCATGGGAGTGAAATTTGAATCTGAAGATAATCCAATTAGATTATTGTGTTATTTTCCCACATCATGGGATCGCTTTGTTACCTCTATTAGTTTCAGGTCAACATAAAGTATTGATTTTGATGATATTGTTGGGGATTTATTGTCTGAGGAAACAAGGAAGAAATCCAATCTAGAAACCTCTACATATCAAGTGATGATGGTCAGAGGAATACCTAAACAAAGAGAACACAGTCAGAGGGTTTTATCTCGGTGAAAGTCGAAGGGAAAGAAGAGAAAACTTAAGTGTTGGTTTTGTGGCAAATCTGGACACCTGAAGAAGGATTGTTGCAAGCAACAACAAACCTCCAAAGGAGACAAAGGAAGAAAATGCAACCGAAACAGGTTCAACAATAGGTTCAAGTATGACTGATGAAGTTTTATGAATTAGTATTGGTTCATGTCATGATCAACAGTGGTTACTAGATTCTGGTGCTTCAAATCACATGTGTCTTCATAGACACTAGTTTGTTACTTACCAGTCTATAGATGATGGAATAGTTTACATGGGAAACGATATCTCGTGTAAAGTTGTGGGAATTGGTACCATTTGAATTAAGGTGTTTGATGTAACTGTTAAAATACTAACTGATGTGAGACATGTACCTGATCTTAGGAAGAACCTAATTTAGTTGGGAGTCTTAGATACTGGAGGATATAAGAGTAATGTTCAAGGTGGAGTTATGAAAGTCTACAAAGGAATCCTACTGGCTATGAAAGCAAAGAAGGTTTGTAACATATTTCTGTTATAAGGAAGAACTGAGTCAGATGATGCAACAATGGTATCTGATAACGACAATGATTTTGTCCAACTATGGCATCAATGGTTGGGCCATACGAGCAAATAAGGATTAAAGGTATTATATGATCGCAAGTTACTTCCTAGTCTAAAGTCTTTAATGCTAGATTTTTGCAAGCACAATATTTATGGAAAACAAAATAGGCAAATATTTAAAACCGGGAGACACGCCAATGAAGGAATCCTTGATTATATCCATTATGATGTTTGGGGACCATCCCCTACTATTTCATATGGAGGATCATCATATTTTGTAACTTTTATAGATGATTTATCTAGGAAGATTTGGGTCTATATGTTGAAGAGTAAGGCTAATATATTTATAGTTTTCAAGAAGTTTAGAGCTTTAGTGGAAAAGAACACTGGTAGATCCATTAAATGTTTAAGAACTGATAATGGTGGTGAATTTACATCAATGGAATATGAAAACTATTGCAAAGAGTTTGGGATTGATAGGCATAAAACCATTTCCTATACTACTCAGCAAAATGGAGCTGTTGAATGCATGAAGAAGACTCTTCTACAGAGAGCAAGGAGTATTCTTAGTAAAGCCAATTTACAGCAGGAACTTTGGGCAGAAGTAGTAACTACAACTTGTTATCTGGTGAATCGATCACCATCAACAGCAATAGAATGCAAGATTCCTAAAAAGGTATGTAAAGGTCACCCTTGTAGTTATTCTAATCGTGATGTTTTTGGTTATGAAGCCTATNATTGCAAAGAGTTTGGGATTGATAGGCATAAAACCATTTCCTATACTACTCAGCAAAATGGAGTTGTTGAATGCATGAACAAGACTCTTCTACAGAGAGCAAGGAGTATTCTTAGTAAAGCCAATTTACAGCAGGAAGTTTGGGCAGAAGTAGTAACTACAACTTGTTATCTGGTGAATCGATCACCATCAACAGCAATAGAATGCAAGATTCCTAAAAAGGTATGTAAAGGTCACCCTTGTAGTTATTCTAATCGTGATGTTTTTGGTTATGAAGCCTATACTCTAATTCTGAAACATCGGTGTTCTAAACTAGATCCAAAATAAAAAAGGCTTATCTTTGTTGGATATGGTGATGGTATTAAGGGGTACATATTGTGGGATCCTACTTCCCACAATATCACCATTAACATGGATGTAATATTTGATAAATCATCTCTCATCAAATCAATTGTAGATGTTCAAATGAAACAGGAAGAAGTACCTAAGTATCAACAGATTCAGTTTGAAACCAGTTCAAATACAGATGGAACTGAACATGAACAAGTTTCTGAAGATGTTCATGAAGAGGAAGACATGTTTGATGATAACAGTCAACAGAATGTGGATGAGCCACAAACTTCCCTAAGGAGATCTACGCGGGTCAGAGTTCCTCTAAGAAGGTATGATAATTTTATTTCATCAATTTATTTAAGTACTAATGATGATGAACCTTCGTGCTATCAACAAGCTATGAACGGTTATAAAAGTGATAAATGGAAAGAAGCAATGAAGGATTAAATGAAGACATTAGAGAGGAATTCCATACGGGACCTGGTAGAACTTCCAAGAGACATAAAAATTGTAGGATGCAAGTGGGTCTACAAGCTAAAGAAGGGTGTTGATGATAAGGTGGAAAGTTACAAAGCAAAGTTGGTTGTGAAAGGATATTCTCATAAATAAGGTATTGAATTTCATGATATTTTTTCATAGTTATTAAGTCTACTTCAATTCAAATTGTGTTAGCATTAGTTGCATTACTTGATTTGGAGTTGGAGCAACTAGATGTTAAGACTTCTTTCTTACATGGAGATTCGGATGAGGAAATTTACATGGAACAACCTGAAGGGTTTGTTCAGAATCGCAGCAAGAAATTTGCTTGCAAGCTCAAGAAATCATTGTATGGTCTGAGGCAGTCGCCCAGACAATGGTACATAAAATTTAACTCTTTCATGGTGAGCCAAAATTATACAAGGAGTGAGTATGATCATTGTGTCTACTTTAAGAAATTGAATAATGGCATATTCATTATCTTAGTATTGTATGTTGACGATATGATTTTAACAAGCAAAAGCGTAACTGAGATCAATAGGTTAAAGGCTCAGATGGCTAGGATGTTCGATATGAAATATCTAGGAGAAGTAAGGCAGATTTTGGGAATGGATACATTCAGAGACAGGAGGAATGGTAAGCTTTGATTGTTGCAACAGAAGTATGTTGAGAAAATACTTTTGAAGTTTGGTATGAATGATGTGAAAACAATTTCAGTCCCTTTGGTGATCCAGATTATTTTCGGCACGAAATGAGAGTGGATATATAACACAGAAATATTTAGAGATATTGCAAGAGAGAAAACAATATAATAGACATATAGCGGAAATAACAAGAGTCACAGATATACAGTAATACACAATTTCTATTAATGAAATAAATGTACAGAGACTGTAAAATATAGAGTGAAAGACTCGTTAGAATGGTGGTAGCTTATCTCCGAGAAGAGATGTGACGGCTACTCGCTTCCATGAGAAGATGATTACAATGAGGCTTTGAAGGCCTTTTTATAATAAGCAGGAATTCCAAAAACCCTAGACATCCAAAAACCTAACCCTGGGAGATGAAGCACCAAAAGTCATGTGGGCCCCATTTGGGTAAGTTGGTGCATCAACTTCCCGGGGTCATAACTTTTGCATACGATCTCCGTTTTAGGCGTATGATAGCTCGTTGGAAAGATATACCTGAGAAATACAACTTTTGGGTGATCAACATCATCTATAATCCATGCTCCTCCCCATTTTCTCAAAAAACATCGTTTAGGGCCTCAAAATGGCCCCGAAAGTTAAAAACTGCTAAAAATAGTAAATTACCAAAATTGCCAGAAACATGTTTTGGGCCAGATGGAGAAGGTGGGTGGCCACCAATATCCACCTGGATCAA
>SNQJ01S0015990.1:60582-74224 GCA_010110895.2 Picea sitchensis
CATACTTTGGTTGTTGTGGATTTGCAGACCCGAATTCCCGTTTGTTCTGGTGCTTAAATTTCTGCTCAATTTTAACAGCATATCGATAAGCAGCACCGAGTGATGAGATGTCCAGAAAATCCATTTTAGTTTGGATGTATCTATGTAGAGCCCCATGGTATTTTAGAACCAAATGTCGTTTAGAGTCTTTGATACCCATCTTGGTGTGAGGTATGGAAGTTATTGGTGAACTCTGGAACTGATTGGCCCCTCTCTTGCCGCAGTGTGGTCCATCTCATGTACTGGTCCTCATAGTTGTCAACACGGTAGTATTGTTCCTTTACCACATCCACAAAAAAATCCCAAGTGGGCTCGACCCCATATATTCTAGACTCCTTTGTGGAACTCTGCTCCCAGTAGCTTTCCCACCAATGCTTGACATGGGGGAGAGCCTTAAGGAGTGCGAAGGTGATATTTTCCTTGTCGAAAAAATTATGAACAAAGAAATAACCTTCTAGAAGATTTAACCATTTATCTAGGGCATCTGCATCTAATTGACCTTCAAATACAAGAATATCAAAATTAACATGTACCTTGAAAGGGTAGGTACCTCCAAAGTGGTTGCTTGATGAAGATGCATCTGATGCTATCAGCGGGCGTTGAAGGATGTGGAAAAAATTCTCCATCATTTCGTCCCTTTGTCGCGTGAGAGCTTGCTCAAGCAACAGACCGATAGGATCATATGCTCCGTCGTTTTTCTTTTCTTCTGCCATTGAGGGTTTCTTGGGTGTGTGAGAGCGATTGTCCTTAAGAGAGACAAGCTCGAGAACCAAATTTCTATACTCAGACCTCGTCGAGGACATGCACTGAAAACGATCAAGAGCAGCCTGCTCTGATACCACTGATCCGGATTATTTTCGGCACGAAATGAGAGCGGATATATAACACAGAAATATTTAGAGATATTGCAAGAGAGACAACAATATAACAGAGATATATCGGAAATAACAAGAGTCACAGATATACAGTAATACATGATTTCTATTAATGAAATAAATGTATAGAGACTGTAAAATACAGAGTGAAAGACTTGCTAGAATGGTGGTAGCTTATCTCTGAGAAGAGATGTGACGACTATTTGCATCCGTGAGAAGATGATTATAATGAGACTCTGAAGGCCTTTTTACAATAAGCGGGAATTCCAAAAACCCTAGACATCCAAAAACCTAACCCTGGGAGATGAAGCGCCAAAAGTCATGTGGGCCCCGTTTGGGTAAGTTGGTGCATTAACTTCCCGGGGTCGTAACTTTTGCATACGATCTCCGTTTTAGGCATATGATAGCTCGTTGGAAAGATCTACCCGAGAAATACAACTTTTGGGTGAGAAACATCAATCTAAGATCCATGTTGCACCCCATTTTCTCAAAAGACATCGTTTAGGGCCTCAAAATGGCCCTAGAAGTTAAAAACTGCTAAAAATATTAAATTACCAAAATTGTCAGAAACATGTTTTGGGCCAGTTGGAGAAGGTGGGTGGCCACTAATATCCACCTGGATCATTTGGTTTCCCATTTTAAGCTTTCTTCAAGTTTATTTCCTAGTACAAAAGAAGAATATGAATAAATGTCTCGAATATAGTAAGCCAATGCAGTAGGAAGTCTAATGTATGCGATGGTTAGTACAAGGCCAAACATTTCACATGCAGTTGGGGTTTTCAGCAGGTATATGGAAAATCCAGGCAAAGAGAATTGGGAAGCAGTAAAATGGGTGCTTCGGTATCTGAGGGGCACCTATGATCACTGTATCACCTATCACAGTGGTTGTGAATCACTCTGTGGATATGTTGATTCTGATTTTGCAGGTGATTTGGACAAGAGAAGGTCGACTTCAGGGTATGTCTTTACTCTTGCAGGTGGAGCTATTAATTGGATGTCAAAGTTACAAAACATTGTTGCTTTATCCACTACAAAAGAAAAATATGTAGTTGCTTCACATGCTTGCAAAGAGGCATTTTGGTTGAAAGGTTTGTTTGGTGAGTTTGGAAGGATGCAGGACAAGGTAAAGTTACTTTTTGATAGTCAAAGTGATATTCACTTGGTTAAGAATCCAGCGTACCATAGTAAAACAAGACATATACATATCAAGTATCATTTTGTAAGAGAAGTCATCTATGAACGTGGAGTCTCTCTTGAGAAAGTGCATACAAAAGAGAACTGCGCAAACATGTTCACAAAACTAGTACTGTTAGAGAAGCTGCGATGGTGCTTAGCTTCTCTTGGCTTGCAGAAAAGGTGATGAACAAAAGAAGGAGCAAGGTATCAGGTTAATTGTTGTCAAGGTGGAGATTGTTTAACAGTGACAACAAACTCCCAAGATTAGGATTTTAGATCCTATTATTCCGAATTAGTTTTAACTAAACGAGACCAAGGATGGAAACACATTCATTTTCAGTTTCCTGTGTAAATGTATTTATGTAAGCCCGTAGAGGCAGACAGGAGTGTGAGTGAGATGTGAATCTGAGTAAGCTGCTGTAATCTCCTTGATCTAAATAATAAGACAACCGATACCTATGCTTGGTAGACGTAGCCCAATGTTTGGGTGAACCACGTAAATCGTTGTGTTTCTTATCTGCGTATTTATTGATTGTCTTATATGATATTTGCGTTTCCGCATTTTCAAATCTAACAGGCTATATGTCCACCATCTCTCGATTGGCAACAAGATGTCGACGACTCTCGAGGCCTAGTTTTTCATCAACAATGAAACAATGGAAATAAATTTGCATACATCAAGGAATAATGGAAAATCAGAAAGATTTAAAATAATTTGAATGCATTGTATTGTTTTATAAAAAATCAAATAATACAATTTCTATTTAAAAAACATTTGGATATGTTTGGCCGTGAATGACAACTGTTCACATCTAAAACCATATAACGCATAGAATCACTTATTTCAAACAATTTTAAAGCCAATATTCGCGGCGCAACCCTCGTCGTCCATGAATTTTATACATATTAACGTGGCATACTTCCAAAAAACCCATCGTCCTCTGCTGATTATTATATAAGATTTGGATATCCTTTACATCGTCACCCATATGAGTTGAGAAGGGGCTGTAGTTCGTTCGTACTGAGTTGATCCCATTAGCATAGTTGCAATCGATCGTGTATATAATTTATTCATTTTCGAAACGTATGTAGGCGTTTCCTGTCATCCTCTTTTTGGATGCATTCATACCAACAGGCGGGATTATTTTTCTTTTTTCCGAAACTGTTCGTAGGAAGATTTTGTCTGGACATGGAAGGAGTGCAGTTCTCCAGAGGTCCTTTCTCTACGATCAAAAGTGAATTTCCCCACTCAATTTCCCGATCAAAAGTGAATTTCCCCACTCAATGTATCAGAAAAGGAATAGTATCACTTGCTCACTCGCATTTTATTTTTACAGAAATGATGGGACGTTTAAATACGTAAGGTAGTATAATAATTTATAAGGTAGTAGAAATCTGACCTTATTGTTAGCATATAGTGACATTGATATATCATTGCAAATGGAAAATTTCACTTTAACGCTGTGACAAAGTGCTCATATAATATCCGAACATCTCTGTACATACAATATTAGTTGTGTACATCTCATAGAATCTAGATCAAGTCGTAGGAAAGGTAAATGGGTAGTCTAACATTGAAATTTATTCGATATAAGAGAAACGGCATCTCTGCTCATGATCAAATGGACCTGCCGTGGGAAGGATATTTGAGTTGCCTAACATTGAAATTTATTCAAGACCACATACAGTGATTTGAATTGTGATTAGAGTGAATGGTCTCCTTCCCTAACATTCCATGTTTGAGCCGACAGCCTCATAATTTAACATAACGCTTACACCATAGATATTAAAAACAATAATATTTAAGTTAGTTGGCTTAATTGATTTTTGGTCTATTTTTGTATTTTTTGGGTGGAAAGAGTAGAGGAATTGGCTTGCAAGGTCTATTTCAGTGGCAGATTTCTATTTGGAGATTTGGGGTCTGGAACTTTCTAGAGCTATTTTGAGACATCAAAAGAGATTTTTTGAGGTCAAAAGTTTAAAATCATAGCTCCCAAGCCCTTCACTTTGTTTTACAAGACAACTTTCGAACAATGCGAAAATCACCTAAATCAAAGCTCATATGTGAAAGGTATGATTCCTTCCTTTGACCACCATGGTAGCACTAGAGGACAAGAAGCATGTGGCTAAACCTTATTGCTAATTGAGGCTTGACGATGCAAAGAAACTAACCCTATATAGATATCTAGCTGCTAGGAAGAGAGTGGTTACATTCTTTAGCATTCTTTAGCATTGTAATTGCTCCATAGGACTATGTTAAATATAGGGCTACAAGGAAGAGAGGGTGTAACACCCTGTTTTCTCCCAAGACTGTAATTATGCACAAATTTCATATGTTAATAATATGAGGCATGTAATTACATTTTGATTTAATATAAACACCAAACTGATGACTGAGAGAGAACAAGCTTGATAAGTATTGGCCATGATACACCAGAGGAAATTGATGAAGTAGAAGACTGATGGGATGGTTGAGTGAAATGAAGATGAGACACATCAGTGAAGAAAATAGAAAGCTTGCAAAACAAGCTTATATATGCTTACAAACATGATGATTTCACCACTAGCACACCAAACTGATGGAAGAGACCACATGAACATTAAAGAGAATGTCATAAAGGTGGTTGGGTAGTAATGACTGCCGCAATTGGCCCATGTGTAGAAAGAATGGCTAAATGAATGAATGACAGGAACGTACCACAAACTTCCCCTTCAGATTGAAAAAAGGTGGACTTTAGAATTCAACAGAGAGCTCGAGGGAATAGAGAGAGAACAAATGGAGAAATTTAGAGGAGTAGGGAAGAAAAAATAGGCTCAAAGATGAGCAACGTAGAAAAAAAGCGCAGATGTGTTGATTAAGAAAGAAAATGCTAGCTTTATGGAAGAAAATATGAAACTTGTCCAAGTTGATGATGATCACCCTAAACAAAGATGACCTGTATTCCAAACTAGAGAAATAGTGGGCTAAAACTTGGTGCTTACTAGGGGGAGGTCACCTAGGGACTGTTCAGCAGAGAAAAGACTCCCTTGTGCAAAGAAAATTCATATCACAAACCACATGATAAACCTATAGAGACCCAGAGCTCAGTGTGAAGTGGCAACTTCTGTTGTGTCAGAGGTAGAAGGAGAGTAACCTTCTCGAATGATAATAGACTTGGAGCCTTGCTCAGTCAATTTCCTTGGTGGTATCATGGATTGGCATAGGGGTGGCGTGTTGTAGGAAGTGACTCTACAACAAGGCTTAAGAATGAATGTGAATGCTTAAGAATCAAGTAGTTGTGTGTTAGTGCATATGAATGTTTAAATCGAAGAGACTCTTTGTATACATATCCTATGTCTTGAATGTAGTAGGACGAACCATGTTGTGATGTATACTAACGTTTGGTTAATTCACAAAAATGAATGAGTGTAGACTATTACCTGTTCGAAAACCCTATATGTTCCCTATGTAGAGAGTCTACAAAAAATGTGAGGCCTTATCCTTAAGTTCTATAGTTAGTAGAATCCAAGGACCATCTAGTGTCCTTGAGAATCATAAACTGAAGTCTAGCAGGACTCAAAAAATGGCAAGTTCTTAGAGTAGACAGTATGACTCCACAAACCCAGTGTTGGTTAGTGAAGGTACTCAACCATTGATCCAAAGAGATTGTGACCATTGATCGGTGGGCAGTCTGGTTCCACGTCAAAGATATCCCTCGAACACTGTGGAAAAAAGACTCCAAAGATAAACTTGTCAGAGTGCGACCTTCGAAAGAAAATCTCATGTACCATGAGAATAACTCCAAAGAAAAGGTCTCGAAGTTTGGCCAGTATGGGTTGTAGATCTATAAGTGGGAGGGATTAATTCACTACCGTCGATCATTATGGTTCCCATAAGTAATTCGAAAGGGTGAGAGATGACAGGGAATGTGAGGTAAAATGTGTACCTCATTAGTTTATTAGGTGGAGAGATTGAGCGTGAACCTAGCTGGCCCAATGTTGACTACTTTCAGAGTACGACCTTGATGGATTCAAAGAAATACTCCAATGGCCTAGAAACATAAGTCTGATGGAGGGAAGATCTCGACTATAGATTGAAAAATGGAGAGACGACATGACAATTATTGGTTTTCCGTGAGCCCTGTCTAAGCTATCATAATAAAGGTTTAACTTCATGGATGACATGGCTTTCCAGCGGGGCAACTGGAGTGAGTTTAAAGTGACAGGTGTCACTAGCCCATAAGTGGATGAGTCGAGTGGATTCTACCTAGCATACGAACCTTAAGCTCTGAATCAATCCCAACCATCTATCAGGTGATTGCAACTTATGCTCATGACTGTAAATTAAGGAGAATGGTATAATCCTCGATACCATGGTATCAGAGTAAGGAAACTGCTCGAGTCATTCTAGCTCTCAATAGATGGATTTTAAGGGGAACAGTTTTTGATAAATATTCATCAGAGGTAATTCATGAGAGTAAGTCCAAGCGATAGGTCTGATGGTTCTGTGTGGAGTGGACTTACTAGGTGGCACAATTTCACCACGTAGGTGCAATGTAGTTGTCATGTCAAATGATGAATGCACTGAGGTGTCACGTGGATGCCACATGTCAACAATATATGGTTCGAGGCCAAGGAACTTTAGAAAGGCCATAACATTCGATGTAGGACTTAGTTTTGAGAGAAATAACCATCGTTGGAAAGCTCTTGATGAGCAGAAGATGATGATCGTACTTTAGTCTTGAAGTGCTAATTCGGGTGTGTTATAGTGGGGTTCTATTCTTTAGCATTCTTTAGCGTTGTAATTGTTCTATAGTTTAACAAAATATCTAGGTGTGTCTAGGTGTGGGATTTTGAGAGCATAAGAGATGAAGTAAGAGATTATGTACTTGCATTTCATAACTGAAGAGAATAGAACAAAGCATAGGACTCACCTTCTAGTTGGGTTTTCTCCCATATTGGGTTTCCTGGAATACATCTTATCTTCATTTGTGTGGATGGTGTGTTAATTTTTTTGTTCTTTTAGTGAGTATTTCAATGATTTTCATAAATATGAAAAATAAATTAGTACTAATAAATTTGAGATCTAAGTAAATGAATCTTCTTAATAAAATATTTCATCATAATACAAGATTTGTTGTAAGCTTTATAGCCAACTATGTCCTCAAAAATAACATTATACCTTTCTCAAGATATTCTGGAGTAGATTAACTACCAATGACAATAATTACTAACAATGACAATAATTACTAATAATTTAATAGGACTTGGTCAAGAGTAGATTAACTACTAATTGCAATAACTACTAATAATTTAGAACTGGGCAGACTCAATGGGATTCAAAATTCAGCTAGATTAGATTCAAGGAATTCAAAGCAAACTCTACGTGGGAAAGGTGTATATATTTGTATGTGTCTCTGTATTCACTTGTAAATACTTATAACTCTCAAACTGAAAAATCAGTCTCCCTATCACTCTGCAACTATCACATCTCAAAATAAGAAGGAAGTCTTAGATGAGCACACAAAATGCTAAGAAATGTATGAAGAGATTGCATTAAGAACATTGTGTTCCTGATAGTGATAGCCTAACTAAGATTATGGAAATGTAAAACAATGTAGGAATAAAGTATTGTAAAAATGAAATATAGAAAAGAAACATTATAGCAAGTCACAATGGGCAAGATAGAGGTCGTTCCCAACAAGTGCTAAGTCGGGGATCGTACTTTTTTAGTGGCATTATGAGAGATTGTTTCCTAATCTGATGTAGAAATTGACTATGAACTTAAATTAAACACAGAGAGGCAAATGGAGCAGAGCACAAAAGCCTCGCTCACTCAAAGGAATGGTGAAAACCAATTCGATTCACTAATGAAATCAGAGTACAATATATAGGTGAGATAGTCAAAACAAACCAAATCATAGATCCATGAAGTGTGGATATCAAACCTCTCCATGCTAAATATAAACGGAACACAACAACCCAATCCCTAGCAATTTGCCTATCATTTCTACATTATTCCAACATACCCCCTTAATGTAGAAATGGATTTTCTACAACACCTAATTTCTGCCTAAGGACCTCAAAGTGAATCTTGCCAACTAGTTTTGTAAATATGTCAGCAACATTATCACTTGTATTACAATACATAAGTTCAATCTCCTTAGACTCAATCTTTTCTCTAACAAAGTGATGTTTCATCTCAATGTGCTTGGTCCTTGCATGATAAACTCGGTTGTGTGCCATCTTGACTACACTTTGATTGTCACAATGTACTTTTGTGGGTTCTGTTTGCTTTTCTCCAACATCTTCTAGAATTCTCCTCAACCAGACATCTTCACATGTTGCACTAGCCATGTCTTTGTATTCTGCTTATGTGGATGATAGAGAAACAGTTGGTTGTTTCTTGTTGCTCCATGATACTACTCCTGATCCAATGTTGAATTCATAACCTGTAGTAGATCTTCTGTCATCTGGATTTCCTGCCCAATCAGAGTTAGAAAAACCTGCCAATTGAACATCAAACTTATCAGTATATAAAAGACCAAAGTTCATTGTCCCTTTCAGATATCTAAGGACCTTCTTTGCAGCCTTCCAATGGATTTCATTTGTCTTGGCCATAAATTGACTAAGAATGTTGACTGCATATGATATATCTGGCCTTGTAGTAGTGAGATAATTCAAACTTCCCACCAACTGTCAATACAAAGTTCCATCTGCATCCTTTGTTCCATCTTGACTGCATAACTTCACATTCTGCTCTAAAGGAATTGCTGATACTTTGCAATCACTCATATTGAATCTATTCAATATCTCCTTTACATACCTACTTTGAGTGATCATAGTTTTGCCAGATTGTTTCCAAACCTCAAGTCCCAAGCAATAGTGTAGTTCACCAAGATCTTTCATTTCAAATTCCTTTGATAGTTGATTTTTGATTTCTGCAATCAACTTACATGCATTTCCTGTAATGATGAGATCATCGACATATAAAGATATTAAACAAATATTTCCTTCCTTATCTTTCTTCACGTAAAGATTAGGATCACTTTGACTTTTCACAAAAGCTTTCTGATTAAAGAAGGTATCAATCTTTATATACCATGACCTAGGGGCATGTTTCAATCCATAGATAGTTTTCTTTAATTTACATACAAGATGCTCCTGTCCTTTCTGTACAAAACCTTCAGGCTGTTCTAAGTACACTTCTTCTTTTAATTCACCATTTAAGAAAGCTGATTTCACATCTAATTGATGGATTTTCCAATTATGTGCAGTAGCTAATGCAACCAGAACTCTAATTGTGTTTAATTTCGCTACTGGTGCAAAAGTCTCCTCAAAGTCTATTCCCTCCTTTTGAGCATAACCTTTTGCGACTAATATAGCTTTAAATCTGTCAATGCTTCCATCTGGTTTAAACTTAGCTTTAAACAACCATTTACATCCTATGGGTGTTTTGTTCTCTCGTAACTCTGTTAATTCCCAAGTCCGATTCTTCATAATTGAGTTATATTCCTCATTCATTGCTTCAACCCATTCTTCTTTATCTTTGGCTTGTTTGTAATTCATTGGTTCATTGACTTGCATTATATTAGTCATTAAAGCATAGTCATCATACCTTGAAGGACGACGAGTCTGTCTTGAAGACCTCCTTAGTACTACATCACCTGTAGGGGTTCCATCCATTATCCTTCTACTTTCTGCTGTCTCATCATCTGCACTGATAGAATTGCTCATGCTGCTTCTTCTATTTTCACTGTTGCTTCTGCTTCTGCTTCCCTGTTCCTGCTGGTTTTCTTGTGGCTGCTCCACTTCCTTCTCCTCAACTATTGGGCTTAATTTAACATGTTCATCATTGTTAGCATAAGTATTCCCTTGTTCAGTTTTATCACTAGTATCTGTATGTTCATGAAATACCACATCTCTGCTAGCAGTTATTTTATGAGAGCTAGGGTGAAATAGTTTATAAGATTTTTGATCATTGCAGTATCCAACAAAGACACATTCAAGTGATTTAGCATCTAGTTTCCTTCTATCATATTTTGGTATGTGTGCAAAATCTTTACAACCAAAAATTCGTAGATGCTTAACTTCAGGTTTATATCCATTAAAAACTTCAAATGTTGTTTGAAATTCTAATTTCTTTGTCGGACTGATATTCTTCAAATATACAATAGTATTCACAGCTTCTGCCCAAAAGCCATTTGAAATGTGCTTACCTTGGAGCATACTACGTGCACATTCAACTAGTGTCCTGTTCTTTCGTTCTGCTATACCATTTTGTTGAGAAGTGTGCGATACTATAAATTGTTGCTGGATTCCATTTTCCTTACAGTATTTCTTGAAAGCTCCAAGCACATATTCACCTCCACTGTCAAATCTGAGAACTTTAATGCATTTTCCTGTCTTCTTTTTGATCATGATTCTGAACTCCTTGAAATATTCGAATACATATCCTTTCCTTCTTATAAAATAGATCCATGTGTATCTAGATCTGTCATCAATAAATGTTAGAAAGTATGATGAACCTCCTAATGATTTAGTTTGCATCGGTCCACATACATCTGTATGGATTAATTCAAGCAGATCAGTATGTATTTTCTCTTGATGTACCGGGAATGCATCTCGGTGTTGTTTTCCAAGTGCACAAGCACTACATTCTAAATGCACATTCTTTATTACAGGCAGACCCTCGACCATAGAATTCTTTTGAAGAAGTATAAGATCATGATGGTTTATGTGGCCATACCTTTGATGCCAGAGTTGCTCTGTGGTGATGATTGTGGATGCCAACACTAGATGACTATCTGCACACACATCCAGCTTATATAGTCCTCCACATCTTGAACCTATAGCAATAGTCTTGTAGTGGTCTCGAATGTCTTTGATAAGACAGTGGTACTTTCCAAATTCTACTTTTAGGTCATAATCAGTTATGGTTGAAACAGAGATGAGATTCTTTTTAATACCAGGCACATACATAACATTATATATCTGTTTCAATTCACCATTAGATAATTTCACCTTTACTATTCCATAACCTTGAACTTTGAGTGACCTATTATCACCTAAATAGATATGAGTACCATCAATTTTCTCATTGTAGTCATCGAACCATTCTCTCCTACAGGACATATGTGCAGATGGACCTGAATCTATAAACCATGCATTCTTATCATCTGTCTCAGCAAACAGAGCATCCTCAGAAATAAATAATCTCAGATTTCTTAATCCATTAATTTCAGGAGCGTCTGTGTTTGCAAAATTCCCATTGTAATTTACATTGTGACTTTCATTGTGGCTTCTATTATTATGATATTTCTTTTGATAATTATTTCTATTGAGGTGTTTTGGTTTGCCCCAATAATGACCATCTCCATTATTTCTATCAGTTTAAGCCATACCTTTCTGTTTTGAGTGAAAATTGCCTCTTTCTCCATTCCATGATTTGCCTCTGTCTCCATTCCATGATTTGCTCCATTGTTTACCTCTGTGCATATATTTACCTCGTGCCATTAGTGCGAGATCTGAACTTTTAACATCCTGATCATAATTTTTCATCCTTTCTTCTTCTTGAAGGAGAATACCTGTAAGATCTACAAAATTTGTGGGGTTTTCTCTCACTGCAAGTGCTGAAATAAACACTTTATAATCTGGCAGTAAACCTTTTAGAGCGATAGTTACTTGATCAGTACTAGCTACTTTTTCACCTATAGCTGCCAAATTATCACTTAAATCTTTGATGCGAGAGATGTACCTATTTACCCCTTCATTTGCTTCCATCTTGATCGACATCAGTTTGGTCTTTAGAAACAATACTCGATTTGCATCGGTGGTTTCATAAAGACTTTTGAGCATGTCCCATGTTTTCTTAGATGTGTCACAATTTCTGATGTGAGGAATAATCTTATCTTGCACAGACATTTGCAATGTAACCTTTGCTCTGGCTTCCCTCTTATTCCAATCTGCAAGTAATGCAGGATCTGTAGGCTTCAGCTCAGTGCCATTCACAATCGTCCAGCCACCAAATAATTCAAGAACCATCTGCAGCTTGAATTTCCAATTGACGTAGTTCTCTCCATTCAATTTGGAAGCCTCATTGATATATGTATCAGCCAAATGTTGTTGGGCGGTGGCCATTTCCCCTGATCTCTGAGGTGAATACAAAATTAATCAGCAAAAAAATTTCCAGAAAGAAAGAATTAGACGGCACACCTTGCTCTTTTGCAGGTTGCGCCAGGAGGCAGCGTCGGTCAACGTCTGGAGTAGAGCACAGAGACGGATCAGCAGTTGGTCGACCTGCTACTCTATGGTAGTGGAGGATCAAAGAATGGAGAAATCTACATGGCAGCAGCCGAAACAGGACCCAACTGAATCGAAGAGAGACGCAGAACACGAAGCGGATGGTGTCCGAGGAGGTCTGTGGGTGCAATCACATGGAGAATCGATCGGCAGCGGCAGCAACAACAGTAGCTGCGACGCCTTCGCGAATACACTCAGATCGCGCGCAAAGAATGGATAAATCTACAGGGCAGCAGCCGAAACAGGACTTGGGAGTCAGACTGGTGCAGGAGGAACAACGCGTGGCATGGCTCTTCAGCGCGTGAACAGGAATTTTTACGGGTGGCGTGGCTCTTCACCGCGCAGTGTTTCTTCACCTCCTGCGGCTTCTTCTGAAGTGATCTCTCCTCAGCTCCTCGACCTTGACACGCCCAACAGAGGCGACCTGTGGGCTCAGTCTGACTATGGATTTGATGTGGTGATCGGTTTCCTGGACTCTGGACTCTGCGCTTCTGCAATCACGTCCTCCCACACAGCTATCTCCTGCACACGACAATCTCCTCTGCTCTGATACCAACTTAAATTAAATACAGAGAGGCAAATGGAGCAGAGCACAAAAGGCTCGCTCACTCAAAGGAATGGTGAAAACCAATTCGATGCACTAATGAAATCAGAGTACAATATATAGGTGAGATAGTCACAACAAACCAAATCATAGATCCATGAAGTGTGGATCTCAAACCTCTCCATGCTAAATATAAACGGAACACAACAACCCAATCCCTAGCAATCTGCCTATCATTTCTACATTATTCCAACATATGATACCACTTTCTTCCCACCTACGCAAAGAATATGTTGTAATAGCTTCTGATCACAAATTGGGGAACCGTCCTCGAGCATTGACCTTACTATGACTTCAAATATTATAAAACAAGATTACAAAATGAGGACACATGGGCACCTGTGATGATCAGAGTGAGGCCTTAAGTTTTTATATATAATTACAATGGACTCTCGAGATTTATAACTACACTGGACTCTCGAGAAGCTTCTCTAAAGGCTAAAGGAATTCGTGCACTGCAACCACTAACTACTATTTCTATCCTTTCCTATTACTAATTGGCATTGTTTACTACTTTAGCGAGGTCTTCCAGCATACTTATGGCTGCAGTGTCTCCCACTTTACAAAGCAAAGGACGACAAGAATAAAGTAAAGAATCTAAAACATGCAGGATCATATCACGATTGAAAAACCAGACAGTGTTAGCGACTTACAATATATTTGCAAA
>SNQJ01S0015990.1:75794-119734 GCA_010110895.2 Picea sitchensis
GAAGAGGTTAAGCAGTCAATTACAATGTAAGATGGTTGAGCTATATATGCTCAAGCAAGACAAAAATAGAAAGTACAACTGTCCAGTACAGCTGGCAGTGTACGGTCATACTGTTGAGGGTACAATATATTTAACACAAATGGACCTGCCGTGGGAAGGATATTTGAGTTGTCTAACATTGAAATTTATTCAAGACCACATACAGTGATTTGAATTGTGATTAGAGTGAATGGTCTCCTCCCCTGACATTCCATGTTTGAGCCGACAGCCTCATAATTTAACATAACGCTTACACCATAGATATTAAAAACAATAATATTTAAGCTAGTTGGCTTAATTGATTATTGGTCTATTTTGGTATTTTTTGGGTGGAAAGAGTAGAGGAATTCGCTTGCGAGGTCTATTTTAGTGGCAGATTTCTATTTGAAGATTTGAGGTCTGGAACTTTCTAGAGCTATTTTGAGACATCAAAAGAGATTTTTTGAGGTCAAAATTTTAAAATCATAGCTCCCAAGCCCTTTACCTTGTTTTACAAGAGAACTTTCCAACAGTGCGAAAATCACCTCAATCAAAGCTCACATGTGAAAGGTATGGCTCCTTCCTTTGACCACCATGGTAGCAGTGGAGGACAAGAAGCATGTGGCTAAACCTTATTGCTAATTGAGGTTTGACGATGCAAAAAACCTAACCCTATATAGATATCTAGATACTAGGAAGAGAGTGGTTACATTATTTAGCATTCTTTAGCATTGTAATTGCTCCATAGGACTATGTTAAATATAGGGCTACAAGGAAGAGAGGGTGTAACACCCTATTTTCTCCCAAGAATGTAATTATGCACAAACTTCATATGTTAATAATATGAGGCATGTAATTGCATTTTGATTTAATATAAACACCAAACTGATGAGTGAGAGGGAACAAGCTTGATAAGTATTGGCCATGATACACCAGAGGAAATTGATCAAGTAGAAGACTGATGGGATGGTTGAGTGAAATGAAGATGAGACACATCAGTGAAGAAAATAGAAAGCTTGCAAATAAGCTTATCTATGCTTAGAAACATGATGATTTCACCACTAGCACACCAGACTGATGGAAGAGACCACATGAACATTAAAGATAATGTCATAAAGGTGGTTGGGTAGCAATTGGCCCATGCGTAGAAAGAATGGCCAAATGAATGAATGACAGGAACGTACCACAAACTTCCCCTTCAGATTGAGAAAAGGCAGACTTCAGAATTCAACAAAGAGCTCGAGGGAATAGACAGAGAACGAATGGAGAAACTTAGAGGTGTAGGGAAGAAAAAATAGGCTCAAAGATGACCAACGTAGAAAAAAAGCGCATATGCGTTGATTAAGAAAGAAAATGATAGCTTTATGGAAGAAAATATGAAACTTGTCCAAGTTGATGATGATCACCCTAAACAAGGATGACTTGTATTCCAAACTAGAGAAATAGTGGGTTGTAGCTTGGTGCTTACTAAATAAAAACTGGAACTAGTAGGGGAGGTCACTTAGGGACTATTAACAAGAGAAAGGACTCCCTTGTGCAGAGAAAATTCAGATCACAAACCACATGATAAACCTATAGAGACCCAGAGCTTAGTGCGAAGTGGCAATTTCTATTGTGTCAGAGGTAGAAGGAGAGTAATCTTCTTGGATGATAATAGACTTGGATCTTTGCTGAGTCAATTTCCTTAGTGGTATCATGGCTTGGCATAGGGGTGGCGTGTTGTAGGAAGTGACTCTACAACAAGGCCTAAGAATGAATGTGAATGCTTAAGAATGAAATAGTTGTGTGTTAGTGCATATGAATGTTTAAATCGAAGAGACTCTTTGTATACATATCCTATGTCTTGAATGTAGTAGGACGAACCATGTTGTGATGTATACTAACATTTGGTTAAGTTGTAAAAATGATTGAGTGTAGACTGTTACCTCTTTGAACACCCTATATGTTCCCTGTGTAGAGAGTCTACAAAAATTGTGAGGCCTCATCCTTAAGTTCTACAGTTAGTAGAAGCCAAGGACCATCTAGTGTCCTTGAGAATCATAAACGAAAGTCTAGCAGGACTCGAAAAATGGCAAGTCCTTTGCTGCAGACGCTACCCGTCACACGTCCGCTCTCACCAGGACCTTCTTCTTCAGGGGCTCGAAGAGCTAAAAATACTCTTCTTATCCCTTATCAGGACTTCTCCGCACCCACAGGATGCTCTCCTGACGATCTCCTCTTGCATCTATCGGGAAATCGACCCTCGCTGGATCGCGAGTCCTTAAAACAACGGAATCGGGTCTCACCAATCCCCGAATCTCGATGGTCTCTCACCCACGGCTTCTTTACTCCTTCTGCTAACTCCTTTTCCACAGGACCTGTCAGTCACGGGACCAAGCCCCTTTCTCTATCGGAACTTCGAAGTTCGTGAATTTGCAATTCGAAGAATTCACACCCCTGGGATCTCCGATCCCCGATCTCCAATGCCATCTATCCCCCTTTACTGCGCTCTGGGACCCACATGCTAACCAATGGTTACGGAGATATCGCCTCTCGCAACCTCGGAAACCTTGACGCAAATCTTTGCGCTCCCAACACGCGAACCTCCGAGCTCACGATATGGTGATGCCACATGTCCTCCACTCAGCACTGTGGCTGCGTGGTTATCGCGTTTTGGAGTTTCGAAACTCTTGCTGCAACGATTCTCACGACATCGAGAATCCTGAAAATCCGATCTACGATGCACGTGAGGATTAGCCCTTCCACGTCACCACTTCCTCCCGCGTTATCGGGTATCGCGGGATCGCGATTTCAAATGCAGTGATTCCTTTGTATGTGAGAACCCCGAAATGTCGAACCCCGATTCTCCTGGATCTCGCGCCACGTATCCCCACTGAGATCAACGGCTCTGATCTTCTCGGGAGATCGCTAATCACGATTTCAAGTGCAAGACTCTTGGCTACGGAAGCTCTGATTCTCTGATGAGCCGAGCTTCCTGACTCCCCTCCTCCTTCGACACGTGTCTCACCGAGATTAATGGTTGAGATCCTTTCGGGAAATCACGGATCTCGATTCCGTTATATAAGAGTCCCACGACCACGGAAACCCCGATATCCCGAACTCTGAATCTCCGGGGTCTTTTCTGCTCCTCCAGGCTTAAAGCCTGTGCAACTTTTCCGAGATCTAACGGCCTACGGGACTTCGGGGCTTCCATCTGTGAATCCTTACCGTCGATTCTCCTCTGATGATATTTCTCTGAAATGACTAAGTATTTCTTCTCCAGACTTAATCTTCAAGCCTG
Organism: Picea sitchensis; assembly: GCA_010110895.2. Taxonomy (NCBI): domain Eukaryota; kingdom Viridiplantae; phylum Streptophyta; class Pinopsida; order Pinales; family Pinaceae; genus Picea; species Picea sitchensis. The sequence goes on from SNQJ01S0015990.1 coordinate 79,093, forward strand.
CGCCTGAAAACTTTGCTTGACCCTTCTTCGATCAAACTTCCTGTGCTTCCCTTCGATGATATTACGAAGGTGCTATACCTTTCTGAGCTTCTCCACTCTGACTCCTCCAAGGGGAATTTGCACGCACTCCTCGCGCTCGACGTCTGCAACTTCTCTAGTGTCGAATAATTCAAACTTTACGCACTCCCTGCAGCAATAGTCATCTATCTCCTTTGCTCAGGCTAACAAATGAGACTTCTTCCTCCAACCTGCACACTTCATTGCTCAGTTGCAACAAGCCACTTCCACTTCTGGGCAACTAAGAACAAAAGTTAGACTATCGAGCCCTCATCAACGCACTCCTTGCGGATGAATTCAACTACACTCTTTGCAGGAATTTCCTGGCTCAGATAGAGAAACAATTGAAACTTATTCTCTTATCGCTCAGACTTCAGTTTCAAACCCTGAAATCACATGCACATCATATTCAAAGCAAATGCATAATCAAAAATACACATTCATGAGCACATCTTACACATACAGAGAACAACACCAACCATGAGTTTGAATCAGAATTCCATTCTATTAATTCAACATCTGTACATGGGTGTTCTTCACAATTTCTCTGCTTGCTCTCCTCTTCTGAATGTTGTTGAATAATGTTACAATGTACAAAGGAGGGTGTCTATATCCATTTTCCCTCTCGAACTCTAAACTGTCTAATCTGGAAATAAAATCCTATCTACCTGCATTAACTAAATTAAATGCCATCTATCTACTTCAGACAAGAGGATATGGGTCAAGGTCTGATACAATCATACAAAAGCGCCATCTCTTAAATGATTCATTTAAGATCTGTGCAACAGTCCCAAAGCACTTTCAAAAGTTTGGGTTTGTTTATCTAGCTGAACTTTCGCTTGATGTGTTGGCTCGCTGGCTGAGTTGGCGATGCTCCTGCATCATACTCCTCGGCTTAAAAACTTTCATGGGATCTTGTCCATGAGCTCCTGCACGGTCTATCTATGCTTTTGAATGACTGCTTCTATCTCCCAGCTGGCATCCTCCACTGGATGATTCTTCCATTTCACCAGATACTTGAAGTATTGCTTCCGTCTGGTTCTTTTGCTGACTCTTCTGTCAAGTATCCACTCCATCTGTGGCCTTTCTGCAATCAGCATCTGCTTCTGCCACTGAATTTTTGGCTGTTCATCACTCCCAGCTCCTACTTCCTCATCCTTATAGGGATATAAGTCTGAGACATTGAATGTTGGAGATATTCGAACGTCATTCGGTAATTCAATCTCATAAGCGTTTTCTCCCAATTTCTTCAGGACTCTGCATGGTCCAATTTTCTTCATTTTCATCTTGTTATATGTTCCCCTTGGGAACCTTTCCTTCCTCAAATGTTCCAGAACTAGATCCCCAACTTCGAACTGAAGTTGTCTCCGATGCTGATCCGCTCTGCGTTTATATTCCTGGTTCGACTCCAGCAATCGTTGCTTCACTCTGTTATGAAGTTCTTCCATCGCCTATGTGAATTCTTCAGCGCTCGCGCTCTTTGTCATGATCTTCTTTGAATCCCTCAACTCAGATACTCCTCTTGGTTGTCTCCCATATACAATCTCAAATGGAATTTTACCGGTGCTTCTGTTCACTGAATCATTGTAAGAAAATTCTGCCTGTGGCAACACATTTTCCCATATGCTGTGGTGCTCTGTCACTAGGCTTCTGAGTAAGTCTCCTAGACTTCTATTTACAACCTCCATTTGCCCATCCGTCTGAGGATGATAGGCTGAACTAAACATCAAGTCAGTTCCCATCTTCTTCCATAGTGTCCTCCAGAAATGTCCAATGAACTTTGTATCCATGTCCGATACAATGCTTCTGGGTAAACCATGAAGTCTGACGATCTCCTTAAAGAACAAATTTGCGATATGAGTCACATCGTTGGTCTTCTGGCATGGAATAAAATGTGCCATTTTGGAAAACCTGTCAACCACCACAAAGATCGAATCATGTCCTCTTTACGTCCTTGGTAATCCTAATACAAAATCCATGTTGATTTCATCCCATGGCCTCTCAGGTATGGGTAACGATTGGTAGAATCCCACATTCTGCTTTCTACCATTTGAATGCTTACAAATTCTGCACCTGTCAACAAACTTCTTGACATTTGTTCGCATTTTCGGCCAGAAATATGCTTCGCTCAACTTTGCAAATGTCTTGTCATGTCCAAAATGTCCTGTTAATCCACCATTGTGCTTCTCTTTTAGCAGGTTCTCCCTCATGGAGCAATTCGAAATGCATAACTGGTTCCCTCTGAACAACAGTCCATTCTGAATCATGTAATCCAGTTCTCAGAGACAGAACTGGATTCTCAGTTGCCTCGTATGCCTCTGCAAAATCTGCATCACCTGCATACATGTCTTCAAGGTTTTCAAAACCCAATGTCTTGACTCGGAATTCCTGCAGTAACAAACACTTCCTGCTCAAAGCATCAACCACTTTGTTAGCAGTCCCTGAAATGTGTTTAATTACAAATGTAAAATTCTGCATATACTCTACCCATTTTGCATGTTTTTGGTTCAGCTTCTCCTGCTGAGTCACAAATTGTAATGCATGATTATCACTACACAATACAAATTCTTTTGGGATCAAGTAATGCCTCCACTTCTTTAACGCCTGTATAATGGCATAAAATTCCTTATCATACGTGGAGTATTTCACCTTTGCCTCATCCAGCTTCTCGCTGAAATAAGCAATTGGTCTATCATCCTGACTCAAGACCGCTCCTATGGAAAAGCCACTTGCATCACACTTTACCTGGAAAATTTTTTGAAAATATGGCAACACCAACACCGGCTGTTCGGTGATCTTTCGCTTCAACAGATTGAAGCTCTTCTCTGCCTCTTCAGTCCAATGAAAAGACTTATGTCTCTTCTTAACTGTGTCCATCATTTCTGCGCTAATCCCACTGAAGTTCCTAATGAATTTTCTGTAGAAACTCGTCAGTCCATGGAAACTTCTCACCTCGAAAACATTTCTTGGTGATGGCCAATTTTTAATCACCTCAACTTTACTTGGATCCATCTTTAATTCATTTGCCGATACGACAAACCCCAAGTAAATGAGTTCTTTCTTCATAAATGAAGACTTCCTCATGTTGACCAACAACTTCTCTTGTTGTAGCTTCCTCATTACTGCAGCTAAATGCTTCAAATGTTCCTCTTTCGTTTTGCTGAAAATCAATATGTCATCTAGATAGACAATGACAAACTTACCTATGAATTCTTTCAACACTTCGTTCATTAACCTCATGAATGTACTTGGTGCATTCGTCAAGCCAAACGACATGAATAGCCATTCGTACAACCCTTCATTGGTTTTGAAGGTTGTCTTCCACTCATCGCCTTCCCTCATGCGAATCTGATGGTATCCACTTTTCAAATCGACCTTTGAAAAAAAATTAGCTCCACTTAAATAGTCCATCAAGTCGTCCATTCTTGGCAATGGGAACCGATATCTGATGGTGATCTTGTTAATGGATCTGGAATCTGTGCACATTCTCCAGCCTCCATCTTTCTTTGGGTTGAGTACCATTGGGATGGCACATGGACTCAAACTTTCCTTGACCAATCCTTTGTCCAATAACTCTTGGACCTGCTTTTTAACCTCCTCGTTCTCCTGAGGTGTCAACCTGTACGCAGCCTTGTTTGGAAAACTAGCTCCCAGTACAAGGTCTATGTGGTGACTTATGCTCCTCATTGGCGGCAATGAATGAGGTAATTCGTCCACCACTATATCAGCAAACTCCCAGCAATTCCTGAATTTCCTCTGGCATATCATCCACTCTTGTGCTGGTCAAAACAACTTTCGGTTTTCTGACCACAAAGAATTGTGGATCCTCCTTCGTTTTTACTTCCGCCAGAAGTTCCTTCCCACTCATGAGAAGTATCATGTTGTTCACTTCCGGTTTTACCTCCTTATCTTTTATCGGAAGTAGCATATGTGTTCTCCCATTCTTCTCCAGGGTATACGTATTCATTTTCCCATCATGACTTACGTTCCTGTCATACTGCCATGGTCTTCCTAGCAATAAATGACATACATCCATAGGAATAACATCACAGAGAATTTTATCATTATATCCTCCGATTTTGATGTCCACTAAGCACTGTTTGGTGACACTCACCTGATGTCCCTTCTGTAGCCATGAGACTTTATATGGACTCGGGTGATCAGTCATTTCCAGCTCTAGTTTCTCCACCATCTCGGTTGAAACGAGATTGTCTGTGCTCCCACTGTCCACAATAACTTTGCATTTCCTGTCTTTGGTCTTGCATGCAGTTCTGAAAAGTCTTCTTCTCTGAGCTGTGTCATCCACCTCCTTCTCAGGTGTTAAGAGAACTTTACACATCATTAATGACCTTCTGTCTTCTGTGTCTTCTGCTTCAGCAGCTCGCCTCTGCACTTCTGCGATGTGAGCTTCTCCTCCATTTTTCTTCCTGTCTGGACAGTCAACTGCTTTGTTCCCATTCCTCCCACATGTGTAGCATGTGATGATTCCTCCTCTGCCTCTTCCTCGACCTCTGGTACGAGGAAAAGTATTAACATCGGCGTATCCTCCACTCTGTTCTGCCTGTTGCATTCTTTGTTCAGCGTGCTGGCCTCGCTGAGAACTTCCACCTCTTTCCATTTTGGTCTAAGGCTTATTCCAGTCATCCTTCGATTTCTGGAACCTATCTTGGGCAACTGATTTTCGTCTTGGCTAGCTCTTGCCTCGGCCTCACTGTCCTGGATTTCATATTAGCTTCTCTTCTGCCTTCAATGCCATCTGATACGCATCCTCAACCATTCTGATGGTTGTCATACTCATCTCATCCTAGATATCGTATCTTAAGCCATTCATATACCTGGCTACTTTTTCATCATCACTCTCCTGATGACCTGCTCTGATATTGAGCCAGTAGAATTCCTCGGTATATTCCTTCACCGTCATCAACTTCTGTCTCAGGTTCTGCATCCTCCTGAACAGTGTGATCTGATAATCCCATGGGATGAACTTTGCCTTCATCTTTGCAATCATTCGATCCCAGTTTTTGATCTTTTGTTTGCCTTTGGAACGTCTATCTGCTTGAAGCTCGTCCCACCATAATGTTGCATGTCCTTTCAATTTCGTGACAACATGCCTTACCTTTTTATCCTCTTCGATATCCTCGTAATCGAAGTAGGTGTCAAGAGCTCTAATCCAGTCCAACAGCTCTTCTGCATCCAGACTTCCTTCATAGACTGGAATGTCCATTTTGGTCTTTGAACTCATCCTGGCAATGGCTTTAATCAACTGCTCATTGGCTGCATCTTTGGCTGCAACTTCTCCTTGTTGTTCGGCTTAAACTTCGCCTTCAGAGTCGCTCATATCTCCAACGTTGGTTGTGCGTCTCTGCACTGCTTCCATATCTTCCAATCTCTCCCTGAGATCGCGTATCTTCCTCTCCATCTCTGGATTCCCCGTCGGCCTACCTCTTCTTCTCACCTCCCTATCCTCGGGTTCATGTGATTGTCTTTCTCTTCTAGGCGGCATGGTGAAATTTTCTCCTCTGCTGTGGAAAGCAAAGTATTTCCCGCTCTGATACCACTTGGTGCAGATGCTACCTGGCACACGTCCGCTCTCACCAGGACCTTCTTCTTCATGGGCCCAAAGAGCTAAAAATACTCTTCTTATCCCTTATCGGGACTTCTCCGCACCCACAGGATGCTCTCCTGACGATCTCCTCTTGCGTCTATCGGGAAATCGACCCTCGCTGGATCGCGAGTCCTTAAAACAACAGAATATGGTCTCACCAATCCCCGAATCCTGATGGTCTCTCACCCACGGCTTCTTTACTTCTTTCGCTAACTCCTTTTCCACACGACCTGTCGGTCACGGGACCAAGCCCCTTTCTCTATCGAAACTTCGAAGTTCGTGAATTTGCAATGCGAAGAATTCACACCCCTGGGATCTCTGATCCCCGATCTCCGATCCCCAATCTCCAATGCCACCTATCCCCCTTTACTGCGCTCTGGGACCCACACGCTAATCAATGGTTACAAAGATATCACCTCTCGCGACCTCGTAAACCTTGACGCAAATCTTTGCGCTCCCAACACGCGAACCTCCGAGCTCATGATATGGCGATGCCACCTGCCCTCCACTCAGTACTGTGGCTGCGTGGTTATTGCATTTCGGAGTTTCAAAACTCTTGCTGCAACGATTCTCATGACACCAAGAATCCCAAAAGTCTGATCTCCGATGCACGTGAGGATTAGCCCTTCCACGTCACCACTTCCTCCCGCGTTATCGGGTATCGCCGGATCGCGATTTCAAACGCAGCGATTCCTTTATATGCGAGAATCCCGAAATGTTGAACCCCGATTCTCCGGGATCTCCCGCCACGTATCCCCGCTGAGATCAACGACTCTGATCTTCTCAGGAGATCGCTAATCGCGATTTCAAGTGCAAGACTCTTGGCTCCGGAAGCTCTGATTCTCCAATGAGCCGAGCTTCCTGACTCCCCTGCTCCTTCGACACGTGTCTCACCGAGATTAATGGTTGATATCCTTTCAGGAAATCGCGGATCGCGATTCCGTTATATAAGAGTCCCACGACCACGGAAACCCCGATATCTCGAACTCTGAATCTCTGGGGTCTTTTCTGCTCCTCAAAGCTTAAAGCCTGCGCAACTTTTCAGATATCTAACGGCCTACGGGACTTCACGGCTTCCGTCTGCGAATCCTGACCGTCGATTCTCCTCTGATGATATTTCTCTGAAATGACTAAGTATTTCTTCTCCAGACTTACTCTTCAAGCCTGTGCCTGAAAACTCTGCTTGACCCTTCTTCGACCAAACTTCCTGTGCTTCCCTTCGATGATATTATGAAGGTGTTATACCTTTCTGAGCTTCTCCACTCTGAATCCTCCAGAGGGACTTTGCGCGCACTCCTCGCGCTCGACGTCCGCAACTTCTCTAGTGTCGAATAATTCATACTCTGCGCACTCCCTGCAGCAGCAGTCGTCTATCTCCTTTTCTCAGGCTAACAACTGAGACTTCTTCCTCCAACCTGCACACTTCATTGCTCAGTTGCAACAACCCACTTCCACTTCTGGGCAACTAAGAACAAAAGTTAGACTATCGAGCCCTCATCAACGCACTCCTTGCAGATGAATTCAACTGCACTCTTTGCAAGAATCTCCTGGCTCAGATAGAGAAACAATTGAAACTTATTCTCTTATCGCTCAGACTTCAGTTTCAAACCCTGAAATCACATGCACAGCATATTCAAAGCAAATGCATAACCGAAAACAAACATTCATGATCACATCTCACACATACAGAGAACAACACCGGCCATGAGTTTGAATCAGAATTCCATTCTATTAATTCAACATCTGTACATGGGTGTTCTTCACAATTTCTCTTCTTGCTCTTCTCTTCTGAATGTTGCTGAATAATGTTACAATGTACAAAGGAGGGTGTTTATATCCGTTTTCCCTCTCGAAATGTAAACTGTCTAATTTGGAAATAAAATCCTATCTACCTGCATGAACTAAAGTAAATGTCGTCTATCTACTTCAGACAAGAGCGTATTGCTCGAGGTCTGATACAATAATACAAAAGTGCCATCTCTTAAATGATTCATTTAAGATCTGCGCAATAGTCCCAAAGCACTTTCAAAAGTTTGGGTTTGTTTATCGATCTGAACTTTCGCTTGATGTGTTGGCTCACTGGCTGAGTTGGCGATGCTCCTGCATCATCCTTAGAGTAGACAGTATGACTCCACAAACTCGGTGTTGGTTAGTGAAGGTACTCAACCGTTGATTCAAATAGATAATGACCGTTGATCGGTGGGCAGTCTGGTTCGTCACGTCAAAGAGATCCCTCGAACGCTATGGAAAAAATACTCCAAAGACAAACTTGTCAGAGTGAGACCTTCGGAAGAAAATATCATGTACCATGAGAATAACTCCGAAGAAAAGGTCTCGAAGTTATGCCAATATGGGTTGTAGATCTATAAGTGGGAGGTGTTAATTCGCTACCGTCGACCATTGTGGTTCCCATAAGTAATTAGAAAGGGTGAGAGATGACAGGGAACGTGAGGTAAAATATGTACCTCATTAGTTGATTAGGTGGAGAGATTGAGTGTGAACCTAGCTGGCCCAATGTTGATTGCTTTCGGAGTACGACCTTGATGGATTCAGAGAAATCCTCCGATGGCCTAGAAACACAAGTCAGATGGAGGGAAGATCTTGACTATAGATTGAAAAATGGAGAGACGACACAACAATTATTGGTTTTCCGTGAACCCTGTCTAAGCTATCATGATGAAGGTTTAACTTCATGGATGACATGGCTTTCCAACGGGGCAGCTGGAGTGAGTTTAAAGTGACAGGTGTCACTTACCCATAAGTGGATGAGTCGAGTGGAGTCTATCTAGCGGATAAACGTTAAGCTCTGAATCAATCCCAACCATCTATCAGGTGATTGCAACTTATGCTCATGACCGTCCATTAAGGAGAAGGGTATATTCCTCGATACCATGGTATCATAGTAAGGAAACTACTTGATTCGTTCTAGCTCTCAATAGATGGAATTTAAGGGGAATATTTTTCGATACCATATCCATCAGAGGTAATTCTTGAGACTAAGTCCAAGCGATAGGTTTGATGGTTCTGTGTGGAGTGGACTCACTATGTGGCACAATTTCACCACGTAGGTGCAATGTAATTGTCATGTTAAATGACGAATGCACTGAGGTGTCACGTGGATGCCACATGTCAATAGTATATGGTTCGAGGCCAAGGAACTTTAGAAAGGCCGTAACTTTCGATGTAGGACTTAGTTTTGAGAGAAATAGCCGTCATTGGAAAGCTCTTGATGAGCAGAAGACAATGATCGTACTTTAGTCTTGAAGTGCTAAGTCGGGTGTGTTACAGTGGGGTTCCATTCTTTAGCATTCTTTAGCATTGTAATTGTTCTATAGTTTAGCAAAATATCTAGGTGTGTCTAGGTGTGGGATTTTGAGATCATAAGAGATGAAGTAGGAGATTATGTACTTGCATTTCATAACTGAAGAGAATAGAACAAAGCATAGGACTCACCTTCAAGCTAGGTTTTCTCCGATATTGGGTTTCCTGGAATACATCTTATCTTCATTTGTGTGGATGGTGTGTTAATTTATTTGTTCTTTTAGTAGGTATTTCAATGATTTTCATAAATATGAGAAATAAATTAGTACTAATAAATTTAAGATCTAAGTAAATAAATCTGCTTAATAAAATATTTCATCATAATACAAGATTTGTTGTAAGCTTTATAGCCAACTATGTCCTAAAAATAAAATTATACCTTCTCAAGATATTTTGGAGTAGATTAACTACCAATGACAATAATTACTAACAATGACAATAATTACTAACAAGGACAATAATTACTAATAATTTAATAGGACTTGGTCAAGAGTAGATTAACTACCAATGACAATAACTACTAATAATTTAGGACTGGGTAGACTCAATGGGATTCAAAATTCAACTAGATTAGATTCAAAGAATGCAAAGCAAACTCTGCCTGGAAAAGGTGTATATATTTGTATGTGTCTCTGTATTCACTTGGAAATACTTATAACTCTCAAACTGAAAAATCAGTCTCCTTATCACTCTGCAACTATCACATCTCAAAATAAGAAGGAAGTCTTAGATGAGCACACAAAATGCTAAGAAATGTATGAAGAGATTGCATTAAGAACATTGTGTTCCTGATAGTGATAGCCTAAGTAAGTTTATGGAAATGTAAAACAATGTAGGAATAAAGTATTGTAAAAATGAAATACAGAAACGAAACATTATAGCAAGTCACAATGGGCAAGATAGAGGTCGTTCCCAACAAGTGCTAAGTCGGGGATCGTATTTTTTTAGTGGCATTATCAGAGATCGTTTCCTAATCTGATGTAGAAATTGACTATGATACCACTTTCTTCCCACCTACGCAAAGAATATGTTGTAATAGCTTCTGATCACAAATTGGGGAACCGTCCTCCAGCATTGACCTTACTATGACTTCAGATATTATAAAACAAGATATTATCAGAGTGAGGCCTTAAGTTTTTATATATAATTACAATGGACTCTCGAGATTTATAACTACAGAGGACTTTCGAGAAGCTTCTCTAAAGGCTAAAGGAATTTGTGCACTGCAACCACTAACTACTATTTCTATCCTTTCCTATTACTAATTGGCATTGTTTACTACTTTAGCGAGTTCTTCCAGCATACTTATGGCTGCAGTGTCTCCCACTTTACAAAGCAAAGGACGACAAGAATAAAGTAAAGAATCTAAAACATGCAGGATCATATCACGATTGAAAAACCAGACAGTGTTAGCGACTTACAATATATTTGCAAATTTAATTATTATCATTATCCATGATCTTTTAGAATTTGAAGATGAGCTAGATCCCTCGTGGATTCTCACATCCCTAGATTCTTCATTTGCACAATTCCAAGTTAACAACAGGATTCGATTCTCACATTACTATATTTTTCATTTGCACAATTCCAAAGTGATTTTCAAATCCATTCAAATTCGGTTTTATAACTCATTCAACTTGTAATTTTTCCAATCTTAAGGAGGGTAAACCTAGATTTCTCTTTTGTATAATTCCAAGTCAACAACAAGGCAAGGCAAGGGTTGAAGACATTTCAACAATATATTTATAATAAGCTTAACATATCATTAACAAGAGAAGAATCCTAACACTTCATCTCACAACTATATGAATTAAACCCAATTAATATGAATCTAATAATAATCCTTTTAATGAAGCAGGTAGTAATAGGAAGTGAAGAAGGATGGTAGAAATTTGAATACAGATTTGCACCTAAAGGGAGAATGAAACATAGAGTACAATAACTTGTGGTCAAAAGCTTTAATCTGCAGTGTCAGCAGTGTTAGAAACTCCAAATGGCCTAGTAATAAGGTTTGATCAATTTCTGTAGTTGTCAGCCATGTTAGAACTTTCAAATTAGTCGCTCTAATTTGCAATGTGTGCCGGTAGTGTCAGAACCTCCATATACACTTGTAATATAATTTGTAAATTTTATTTAATTATTTTTAATTTTTCACAAATATTAAAAATAAATTTGCATACATCAACAGAATGATTTAAACCAATCAAAAATTAAATGCATGAAGTTATAAAATTATGATGATATATTGTTTAAAAAATATCAAATAATGCATTTTCTTAAAACATTATGATATGTCTGGCAATCAAGGAAATTTTATCCCGACTAATAACTGTTCATATCTAAAACCATATAACCCATTAGTGGAATCAAGTTTTTAAAACAATTTAAAGCCGATATTCCCGGCGCAATGCTCGTCGTCCATCAATTTTATACATATTAACGTGGCACACTTCCAGAATCCGTTGTCCTCTATACCAACAGGCGGGATTATTTTTCTTTTCTGCGAAACTGTTCGTAGTAAGACTTCGTGTGGACATCGAAGGAGTGTTGTTCTCCAGAGGTCCGTTCTCTATTATCACCACTCAATTTCCCCAATCAAAAGTGAATTTCCCCACTCAATGTATCATCAAAGGAATAGTGAATAGTCTAAACGTTCTAAGATTTTATTTTTTATCATTTAATTAATTTTTTATTATTTAATAGGATTTTTAGTAGTTTAAAATTTGATTATAAAGGCAGAAAAATAATTGAAATTGTTGATTTTTGTAGTTGAGATTGTATATATAGATGTTTAGGGTTTTTGAGATTGCTACATAGATCTATGCATTCCAAAATACTATTTGAATCCTATAAAATTAGGATTCGGACAAACTTTATTAAATTCCAATGTTAATAACTAAAAAAGCACGTGAATTTCTTCCATCATTTTTTTTTTGGTTTTTTATCACTGCTTACATTTTTTAATTTTTATGACTCCTCTTTTTTATCAAAATGATGGGACTTATTTCAATTTTTATGACTCCTATTTTTTTCAAAATGATGGGACGTATAGATACGTAAGGTGGTATAATAATTTAAATGAGAAGTAGAAATTTGACCTTATTGTTAGCATATGGTGACATTGATATATCTTTGAAAATCGAAAATTTCACTTTGACACAATGTGACAAAGTGCACATATAATATCCGAACATTTCTATACATCCCACAACTTCTGAAACAAAACAAGATTAGTTATGTACATCTCACATAATCTTGAACAAGTCGTAGGAAAGGTAAATGAGTAGTTTAACGTTGGAATTTATTCAAGATTAGAGAAATGGTATGTCGCTCACGATCAAATGGACATCCCAGTTGAAAGGATATTTTGTTGGACATAATGCTTCCAATAATGCAGTGTGAGTTTAAAGAGTAGTTTGAGATTTGTTGGAGCCTTTAACAGTATGACTGTTAGGGTAAGATAACGAACTGAGATTAGAGAGTTTTCAATATCCCCCTTTAATCATGAGTTCGTTCTTGCCTGAAAAACTACTACTTTTTGACAACTAGTAATGTGTCAAGTGAATATTCACATGGCTTAAGATCCTCTCTGAACTCTGAAAAAATAGCAGAAGCTGATATCTTCTACTAAATTGGTGGTTTACGAGTAACCACAAACTCATTTGGTGGTTTCGAGATGACCACAAACCAATCTGGTGGTTTCGGGATGACCAGAAACCGAATTTCTAGCAATGATGTAATCTTCTACTAAATGGCATGGTTTTAAGTTGACCATAAACTAACAAGAGCTCAAGGCCAAAAATCTTAAATGTAACAAGCAGAACTTCATGTGTTTTGCTTAATTGTTGGTTTTAAGATAACCACAAACTATCAACAACAATATGTTCAAGAACAAGACTGCATACTAGGAACTAGGTTTCATACTTGATCATCTAATCACATGCTCCAAATCAAACGGAACCTGACTTGAATACTTGATCATCTGTTCACATACTTTGGTCCCTGAATCTAAGATTACTATCTGATATCCCCCCTCCCTTAATTGAAGATTCAATGTCTTTGATACACCATCAAGATACACAGTGGTTCATGCCATAGCTTGACACAACATCTTCTCTATGGATAAGAGGAATTCAACTTCCTGACTCAAAAAGACTTTCTAAATAGATGGGGAATATAACAGCCTATGGAAAGACTTACATCTTGGACCAATAACCTTTGGGGTGTCGGGTACAAATGATCATGCACCCAATTACAATCATATTCTAAAAAGACACAGGGAATATAACAGCCTATGGAAAGACTTACAACTTGGACCAAAAACTCAGGGCTGTCGAGTACAACTGATCATGCACCCAATTACAATCATATTCTAAACAGACACACAATCATATTATGAACAAACACAAGTCCAAAAGGCAAGACAAATAAAAGTCTTGAATGAATTGCAAATCAAAGGTAGACTTCGAAACTTGAGGTCTGACATTTCTCACTAATTTCCCCCATGTCAACTGAAAAGTGGGAAGTCTAGATAATGAGATATACCCTCTTTGAAAGTGGAAAAGGTTAATCAAACTATCTTCTGACGGAGTCTGAAGACTCGATATTCAACTAAGAAGACTACATCAATTGGGCATTGATCATACCCTATATCATCCAATCCTGAAAAACATTCATGTCCGTCAACTGTAGAAATATCTCCAATCAACTACGTTTGTACTTGTGTATAAATGCGTCGATAAGAATGCTCCAATAAATTAGCCTCCAAACGCCAATGCCAAGTTCCTAACCATTCAAATATGTTTCCTCTTTCTCTTATGACACCTTACTGAGAGGCATGTTGTCTTCCCACAAAATTTGCATGGGTGTGTTGATGAATGCAACTATGTGAGACATTCTACAGCTTACAAACCTGTGAGTTGTGGATCATTGCAGCTATATGAGTCTTTATCTCATCTTACAAACCTAAGAGAATGTCTCTAAGAAGGGTATGTGGTTCCTACCTGAGATAGAGCAAGGAGCATAGAGATGGCCTCCTCCATCCAGAGAGTTGAGAAGAAATCCAGATGATTATCTAGGGGGAAAGGCTATCTGTTGAGTTGGAAGTGCCTATGGCTGAGCATAAGATGAACGTGTGAAATCCCAAACTGTTGGGTGCATCATCATGTGAACAAAAATGAAGATGATGTATTAGCCTCCTCTGAGCAGCAAAGTTGACGAGAAGACTCCAGATGATTCTCCTGTGTGAGGCAGTGGGAATGAAGATCTGTAGAGTGGACATGTCTATGGATGAGCATAGGTGAGCGTGTGAAGATCTAGTTCTTCTGTGTAATGCAGTGAACCAGAGATATGACATCCCTATGGATGTACCCCTATTGGATGAGCAGTAGTGGGTGTATCAGATCCTTTTCTATATATTTTTCAAGATCCAGACCTGCCTGTAACCCTAATTGTTATGTAAAGGGTACAGGTCGGCCCCACATTAATGTAAGTAATAATAAATAATTAATCTAGTTATTATTAGTTATAATTATTATTATTATTATTATTATGTGACTTAGAGAGGTCGACCCTGTTGAGCCAATAAACACTTATGTTGACAGGTTTTAGGTTAGTATAAGTAAAGGTAAAATCCCCATTGTGGAAATATATCTTTCATGTGATTTTGGAAATTTTAGCAAGTACATTTACTTGGGAAAAATGTGCACCTCTCTTGGGCACTAGTCTTCTAGGGTTTGAGCACCCTCTTGTGTGCTAGGTATTTCTTGGTGGTGAAGGTCATTTTCTTGAAGAATATAGCAAAGGATTTGGCTTGGTTTTCTTCCCTTGTTGAGAAGGGTTTCCCAGGATACTTCTTTTGTTCTTGTGCATGGTGTTTGTTCTGGTGATCTTGGTTGCTCCAACATTATTGTTTATGGATAAGTGAAATGATAAAATAAAATGAACTTCATGCTTAACCTATCTTATCAAAAAATCAACATGGTATCAGAGCATAGGTCTTGAAGAACCCATTGGACAAGCATCTACTAGTCTCCCCTCTCTTCTGCAGAACCCTACGACCCTCCTAAGGTTTCCAGAAAATCTATACAGCCTTCCTCTATGAGGTGTTTCAGCCCTTAAACACTTTAATGTTGGGGATAATTTTGGCCTAGGAGAGTACAGCCACCTCGAGCGCATCTCCAGAGACTCTCAGAGTGACATTCCAAGCATTTTGAAATTTTGGCGCTAGGGTTTCAAGGGCTTTGCTAATTTCTGCAGAAATTTTAGAATTAGGGTTTCTGCAAACTCATTGAAGGAGCTATTCAACTCACCAGTGTTCTCCTATCTCTCAAAGGCTTATTTTTGGTAGTCATAAGTCCAATAAAACCTATAAGTTCTATCCTATCCTAGCCGTTAGATTTTCTAGCCTAGTTGACAAAGGGTTGTGAAGAATCTAAAATTATGATGAACAAAAACTATGATGGAAGATAAGCTTGATGGATCAAGCAACTTCAAATTTCTTGAAAGAGAATATTTCAGAGGAAGACTTATTGTGGGTAATACAAAAGGGTTTACCAGAGAGAA
Organism: Picea sitchensis; assembly: GCA_010110895.2. NCBI lineage: Eukaryota > Viridiplantae > Streptophyta > Pinopsida > Pinales > Pinaceae > Picea > Picea sitchensis. The sequence goes on from SNQJ01S0015990.1 coordinate 94,640, forward strand.
CCATCAATGAATGGAAGGAATATGACACAAGGAAAAGGAATCCAATCACCTACTCAAGCCCTTACATTGAAGGGACAAATTCAAAATAACAAAGATGACAAAAGGTGACACCGTGACTATCTTCTTCATAAATATGTCAAAGGATAGAGATCAGCCAAAATCCATTGGAAAAATCATATTAGCATCCTCAGGTATGCACTTTTATATATTAATTGTATCATTTTCATGAGTGAAGTTGTAGGAGGAAGGAATCTTTGTTGAAGTCATGGATCCAGAGGGATCCTAGTGCATTCAAAGAAGCAACACCCTCAAAGTAAAAACTCCAGGTTTTATTGTTGTAATTGTCATTCCTCTAACCTGTATTTCTAAAAGTTTGTTACATTACAATTAGGTGTTGTAGTTGTGACAATATTCCTTAAATTTTTTTGATTCTAGAGATGTACTTATTATTCTCCTTTAGGAGATATTCTTGTGTTGGTTCTTTTTGTTTTCTTGTTTCAGATAGGTTAACAAGAAAAGAAGATGCTTATCCTTCAGAGGGAGTCACTTGACTCAGAAGGAGCCAAAACCATTTGAGAAAGAAGAAGAATAGAACCATCATTGAGACAACCAATGCTACAAAGCATGATCATAAACTTTCTAGGATTCCCTGGGAAGAAGCATGCATGACACAGTATATGTGCAGAAAAAGTGTCTTCACGAGACTTAGAAAAGAATAACTCTCAGAGAAGTCTTCACCGGAATGAAGCCTGAGATTGAACACTTCAGGTTATTTGGGTGCCCAATGTATTTTCATGTACCCAAAGAGAAGAAGTACAAACTAGATCCTTTAGAAGAAAGGATACAATGAATATTCAAAGACATCCCTAGTCACAGACAAATTGAGACAAACTGAGATGTTGTCCTTGAAGAAGAGACAATTTTTTAAAGACCCAAAGAATCTCAGATGGAGATTGACAGTGAGACAATACCTTCTCCTCCTTCAAGAATTCAGAGGGACACAGACATTAATCCATGTTATCCAGTTGATATGTTCAAAGATATTGTTGTAGGGAATAAAATGCCTACCTAGACTCACTCTGCAAGAGGCAGAGAAACATACAAGCCTTTCAAGGCACATTCCAAGAAAGAAAAAGAGATTTTCGAGCTATCCTTCAGTCATGAGCCACTTCATTGATGTTGAGACTCCTTGTCTTAGAGAAGCAACAAGAGAACCAATATGGCAAGATGCCATAACAAAATAATACCAGTATATCTTAAATAATGATGCATAAGATATTATTCAGGAACTAGAAAGGGAAGTCTGTGGTAACTTCGAAGTGGATCTATAAGATGAAGCATGTAGATGATGGAAGTGTCGAGAAATACAAAACAAGATCTATAATGAGAGGTTTCTCATAAACAGAGGGAGTTGTGTATGATGAGACATTTGACCAGGTGAACCCGATACACTTCCATCTGTACTACTATCCATGAGTTGGAAACTATATCAAATAGATAGATTCTTGATGAGTTTGGATTTCAGCAAGAGTGTTGTTGATCCAAACCTATACAGTGTTGGTAACGAGAACCTGATCCTGATGACTTATTCAGAAAGCGTTGTTGTTGGATACAAGTAATCCTTCACTTATAAATTCGAGATGAAGAATCTGAGTGTGATGCACTACTTCTTGGGACAAGAGGTATGATAGAGGACCGAGAATATTTTCCTAATTCAAGGAAAATATAGAGTGAAAATATTAAAGAAGTTTAGTATGAAAGAATGCAAATGCACCATGATGGATATAAATAAGAAGATTGATGATGATTCAGAAGAGTCTGATCCACAACTGATTGGATAACTAATGTATCTGGTTAACACCAAACTTGATTCATGCCATGCAGTGAATGTGCCTAGTCATTTCATGATTCAACCGAGACAAAATCACTAGATAACAACAAAACATGTATTGAGATATATATGAGGCACAATTGGATATGACCTAAGATATGCCTCCAATATGAACTTGAGTTTGTAGGATATGCCGATTCAGATTGAGCATAAAGTACAGTAAACCAGAAAATCACATCCGACTGATGTTCTATCATGAAGTTTTCCATGGTTTCCTAATGCAACACGAAACAAAACTTTGTAGCCCTGAGTACCACAGAGGCAGAGTATATAGAATCGAGTGTGCGAAGCAATGTGGCTTCAAAATCTTCTGACAAATTTACTTGACCATGATATGGATCCTATGATGATAACCAAGAGCCATGAGTAAATTTCCTTGACAACCCAGTGTTTCTTGATGAATAGAAATACGATGAGATGAAATATCCTTATATCAGAGATATGATGGAGAGGAAAATCGTACACATACAATACCTTCCTACACATGAACATATTGCAAATATCTTCACCAAATTAACTTCGTGAAGAATGGCTCCCTAGTTAAGAGGGAGTGTCCATAACTCCAGCCAAGACAAAATTCAAAATACATCCATGTGAGACTTGTCATAATAAAGAATGCCTCCCTAGCTGAGAGGGAGTGTTGATGAATGCAACTATGTGAGACATTCTCCAGCTTACAAACTTGTGAGGTGTGGATCATTGCAGCTATGTGAGTCTTTCTTTCATCTTACAAACCTAAAAAAAATCCCTTAAGAAGGGTACGTGGTCCCTTCCTGAGACAAAGATGGGAATGTAGAGATGACCTCCTCCATTCATAGAGTTGAGAAGAATTCCATATGATTATCCAACGAGAAAGGTGATCTGTTTAGTTGGACATTCATGTGGCTTAGCACAAGGTGAATGTCTGAAATCCCAAAGTGTTGGGTGCATCATCATGTGAACAAAAATGAAGATGATGTATTAGCCTTCTCTGAGTAGAAGATTTGATGAGAAAACTTGAGATGATTCTGCTGTGTGAGGTAGTGGGAATGAAGAACTGTAGAGTGGACGTGCCTGTGGATGAGCACAGGTGAACGTGTGAATATCTGGTTGTTCTGTGTAATGCAATGAACCAAAGATATGTCATCCCTATGGATGTGCCCCTAGTGGATGAGCACTAGTCGATGATTCAAATCATTTTCTATATATTGTTCAAGAGTCAGACCTACCTGTAACCCTAATTGTTATGTAAAGGGTACAACAGGTTGGCCCACCTTAATGGAAGTAATAATAAATAATTGATCTGGTTAATATTAATTATAATAATAATAATTATAATGTGACTTAGAGAGGTCAGCCTTGTTGATCCAATAGACACTTTTGTTCAGAGAGTTCTTTCGGATTCATCGCATAGGTTTTTTTATTTTCGACGTTTCGGACCAAACTAGTGTGGTCCATCATCAGGAAATCGTTTTTTGAAAAATGAAGGAAAAAAGAATATAACACGTATATAAATACTTGAAAAGTTTTTTTTAAGGAGCCGACATAATGAAATCAATAATTATAAAATTTTTATTAATTAATTATTTGATTTAATAATTAATTACTTTTTTGTTTATTAATTTTTATTTAACAAGAGCAGACTCGACAATGTTTAGGAATTAATAACTAGATTTATTCATATTGGCTAGGGTACGGATCCAATTTTGACTAATTTTCCATCCATCATCTCTGTTTAGATTATTAGGTTGTTTTTCAATTTCGATTGCTTCTCTGAATTTCCTATTGTGATAGTGATCTATCCTGGCAAGGATTTTGGTTTCTTCAATACAATGGTCGATGAATCCGAAAGAACTCTCTGAACAAAACAATGGTCGCAAAAGTCTTAGAACAGAGACACTTTTGTTGACAAGTTTTAGGTTAGTATAAGTAAAGGTAAAATCCCCATTGTGGAAATATATGTTTCATGTGATTTTGAAAATTTTAGCAAGTACATTTACTTGGGAAAAGTGCGCAGTTCTCTTGGGCGCTAGTCTTCTAGGATTTGAGCACCCTCTTGTGTACTAGGTCTTTCTTGGTGGTGAAGGTTTTTCTCTTGAAGAATATAGCAAAGGATTTGGTTGAGTTTTCTTCCTTTGTTGAGAAGGGTTTCCCATGATACTTCTTGTGTTCTTTTGCATGGTGTTTCTTCTTGTGATCTCAGTTTCTACAACATTATTGTTTATGGTTAAGTGAAATGATAAAATGAAATGAAATTCATGCTTAACCTAGCTTGTCAAAAAATCAACATGGTGAAGATCAAAACAATTTGAGTTATCATGTCCAAACCGGTGACAGTGTTTGCACTGTATGGGTTCTTTATTCCACTGACTATCATGATTTGGAATAACATCATCATAAAAAATATCATGTACCTGTTTCTTACCAATATCCTCAAGCTCTGTCTTCTTATCATCATTCAAAAAACCTCCACTCACAAAGAAAAGAGGTTTTCTATAATTAGGAATATGAAAAAGGTTGTCAACATCCTTTTCATATGCTAGTCCATATCGATTTCATTTAAAGCGTAATTCTTCCCATGGTTGAACAATTATACTATCTTTGTCACATTTATCTACAACTAATAACATTAAAAATAATAACATTTAAGTTGGTTTAATTGATTTCTATTGTATCATTTTATGATTGGATTGCACAACCCATTTTAGTGGAAGGTTTCAAAATGAAGATTTCGGGTTATGAATTTTCTAATGCCATTTTGAGTTATCAAGTAATATTTTTTTGGTAAAAAATTTACAAATATTGCTTTCATCCTTTTAATTCACATCAAGACCTTTCCAATTGTGTAAAATTCACCTCAATTGGAACTAGTATATGATTGGTTCCATTATTTAGCATTGTCATTATTCCATAGTTGGCTAGAACATCTAGAAGCAAGACTTTGAGAGCATAACAAAGGAGGTAGGAGAATCATTAGTAGTTTTTTAAGAAGTTGTTTAAGAAACAATGTGAAGGCTAACTCCATAGTGATTGCCCCCTGTTTTCTTTGTACTTGCATTTCTTAACTGAAGAAAAAATAACAGAGCATAAGCCTTCTAATTGGGTTTTCTCTCAAATTAGGTTTCCCACTATACATCTTTTGTTCATTTGTATGGATGATGTGATAATTTACATGTTATGTGAATAATTAAAAATTTTCAACATAACAAAAAAAACTAATATATCATTAATATTTTAATGATAAACATATGTACACACTCAATTTTATTATTATATTAGAACTCAAGAATTTATAGCCAATTATATAAAAAGATTATATGTTAATCAAGATATATCATCACATCTCAAGTACCAACTTAACCATTGATAACCCCACAAGACTCGGTGGATTCAAGGGGATTGAAACTTCACTTTGATTAGATACAAAAACTGTTAAGATTTTCCATTACACCAAAACCTCCAGGTGTTAGTAAACTTCCAAATCAACAACATCACTTTGAGTGGGCGGTTAGTCCCATGTTCCCAGCGTGGCGGTTAGTCCACGAGAGGTGTGGTAGTTATTCCAACACGCCTAGTCCACGAGAGGTGCGGTGGTTAGTCCAACACCCCCCCTCTTACATAACTCGAGGGAATTGAACCTGGGCCAAGGTTCTGATACCATGTTAAGATTTTCCATTACACCAAAACCTGCAGGTGTTAGTAAACTTCCAAATCAGCAACATCACCTTGAGTGGGCGGTTAGTCCCATGTTCCCAACATGGCGGTTAGTCCACGAGAGGTGCGGCGGTTAGTCCAACACCTCTAATCCATGAGAGGTGCGGCAGTTAGTCCAAAAAAAACTTCATAACAACATTAGACTTGAAATGAAATAATTGATTCCAATTTTTCAGGCATTCCACGAACATATGTCTCGGTTGTTGAACTCTAAATGTAAAATTGAAATTGCAAGTGTTCGAGTGAACTTGTCACATTTTTTCTTCCTCAAACAAAAACATTAAGTCCTCACTTTGTTGATGAGAATTATTTGACCTTAGTCTGTTGTTCTTAATCTTAATAGTGGAGGTGTAAAGGATCGAATGCTCCTGTCATTTAGCTATTTTATTTTTTTCTTACAAAGTTATGTCATTGTAGCATTTTTTATCAGAGTGTTGTTGTGTGCTGCCGTAATTTTTATTTGAAACAAAGTTTTATTCACAAACTCATGCTAATGTAGTGTTTTGTTTTATGCAATAGAGTGTTGCTATTTTTTTCTTACAGAGTTGTGCTAGTGTAGCATTTTTTTTTTATCGGAGTGTTGTTTTGTGCTACTATAATTTTTATTTTAAATAGAGTTTTGTTCACAGAATCATGCTGATGTAGCATTTTTTTTATGCAATAGAGCGTTGTTGTTGTAATTTGTTGTAGTGGGTTTTTTTATGCAACAGAGTGTTGTTGCTATCATTTTATTGTAGCATTTTTATGCAATAGAGTGTCATTGTGCTACTGTATTTTTTATTGAAAACAAAGTATTTAAAGAGAGATTTTTTCTCTCTACTAAGCAAGTTTTTGTTTTTTTTTAAGGGGGGGGGGCGTGGGGCGGGTTTCATCAGATTCTTCATTTGTTGTCAGAGGAGGTTGATTACAACATTTTATTTTATTTGGAGAAGGAGAAATAGCCCAAAATTCAAATGCAGTACACCACCGATTCCTCTTTTTGGTGGGGAAGACTATGAGTACTAGTGTTTGAAGATGAGAACTTCCCTTATCTCACAAGATTTATGGATGCTTGTTTATGTATGATACAAAAAATGAGTTGACCAGGCTGCCTACAATGCACTCTCAGTTGATCAAAAGACAAAGTTGAAGGAGAATAGAAAAATGATGTTAAAGCTTTGTCCATCCTTCAAAATGGAGTCGACATCACAGTATTTCCAAATATTGCTTAATGTAGTAAGTCCCATGATGCTTGGTAAACATTGGAGAAGATATACAAGGGATCTATAAAGATAAAAGTTGTCAAACTCCAAATGTTGAGAAGAGATTTTGAGTCTCTTACTATGAAAGAAAATGTAAGTGTTGAATATTTTATTACTAGAGTTCAAAATATTGTGAATGTTATTCATGCTCATGGTGAATCTCTTGAAGATAGGAGGATTGTTGAATTTTTTTTAAGAAGTCTTCCTAAAAAGGGATCCCATCACTATTTCTATAGAGGAGTCAAAGGATTCATCACAACTAACCTTTGTTAATCTGCTTGGAAGCCTTAAAGTACATGAAGATGTGTTTAAAAGGAATGAAGAACTTCTGGATCAAGATTTCTAAAGCAAGTTGAAGGTTGAAGACGAGAAGAGACAATCTTCCACTACCATGAATGATATTTCTACTTTTTCTTCATCATCAAATAGAGGAGGTAGAGACCATGGAAAAGCCATATGTAAACGAGCTAGTGGTAAAGGAAAAAGAAACTACCCCAAGAGAGGTAACTTTCATTGCAGCTATTGTAATAAAAATGGTCACCTTGAACATTATTATTTTAAGAAGAAAATAGACACCACTCAAGAAAATTTTAGTAAATATGAAGGTGAGAAATCTCAAACTTTTTTTCTCATATGTAACGGTTTTGATGCCAAAGATGATTTTGTATTGTATCTAAGTAGTGGCTACTTAAATCACATGACAAGAAACAAAAATATGTTTGTAAAGTTAGATGAGAGTGTGAAGGGGAAAGTAAACTTTGGTAATGATAATGAGGTAGAAGTAAGGGGAAAAGTTACCCTTTCCATAAAATTCAAGAATGGAAGTATTATGTATACACATGATACTTTGTTTGTTCCAAGTTTAAAGAATAACTTGATTAGCACAGGGAAACTAAATTCTAAAAGCTATAAGATGATTTTGTAAGGAAAGTTTTGTAAGATTTTTAACAATAATGGTCTTGTTGCCTAAGTTCCTATGACAGATAAATGGATGTTTTTGTCAAGTATAGAATCAAGTGTATCTTTCTTTAAGGCCTCGGTTGATGAGTCTTTATCACACAAGAAGTTTGGGCACCTTAGTTTTGGATCTTTTTACTTCATGCAAAAGAATAACTTGGTAAGAGGTTTTCCTTCATTCATCGAGACAGGTAATAAGATATGTAAAGGTTGTGCAATAGGGAAGCAACATAGAGATAACTTAATCATCATCATTTTATAGAAAGTGAACCTTTGGCCTTAGTACATGGAGGTATTTGTGGCCCCATGAAAAATTTATTTCTTGGAATGAATACATATTTTATTTTCTTTGTAGATGATTTTTCAAGGATGTCTTGGGTCTATTTCTTAATTGAAAAGTATGAAGATTTTAGATTCTTTAAAAAATTTAAAACACTTGAGAATGAATCATGATACTATTTGAAAGTATTGAGAACTGATCGAGGTGGAGAATTCACCTCTAATGAATTCAAAGAATCTTCCAGATTACATGGCATCAAAAAGCAGTTAATTCTTGCATATACTCCTCAACAAAATGGAGTAGAAGAGAGAAAATATCAGAACAATTATAAAGATGGCCATATGTGTGTTAAAAAAAATGTGTTTGTCAAACATGTATTGCGGAGATGCAGTCCATACAACTACATAGATCCTCAACATATGTCCTACAAATATGGCACAAAATTATACTCCTTATGAAGCTTGGTTTTCTAGAAAACCAACTATTTCTCATCTGAAATTTTTTGGGTCTACCTGTCTTGTTGATATTCCTACACAACAAAGATAGAAATTAGATGGAAAATTAGTGAGATGTATTTTAGAAATACTTATAGGTGTTATGATACACTTACTAATAAGGTTTATGTTAGTAGAGATGTGATGTTCGATTAAGGGAGAGTTTATTTCATGAATGAAGAAGAAAATAAAGTGATTAGTCCCCATATTGAAAATTTAATTTTTGATAACAATGATCAATATTTGTAGCCCTCTACTATAAGAAATGCATGCTCACCTTCAAGGAGTTCTCCATCTGAGGAATCTTCATCTTGTCCAATAGAAATATTTCATGTTGATACACAAGAAACACCTCCATCTAGTCCTCCTAGAAAGGCAAGAAGTTTGAAAGAGATATATATGGAACATCTAGGTATGTTGGTGATAATTCTGCTCTTTTTTCTTATGCACATGTTGAACCTTTTAATTTTAAAGAAGCTTTCACTCATGAGCCATGGGTACAAGCCATGGAGTATAAGATGTCATGAATTGAAAAAAATGATAAATGAGAGCTAGTTGATCTTCCTCATGGAAAATCCACTATAGGAGTAAAGTGGATTTACAAGCTAAAATTTAATATGGATGGAAGTATTTCAAAGTATTAAGAACGTTCAGTTGAAAAACTATACCTACAACAAGAAGGTATTGACTATGAGGAAAACATTTCTCCTCTAGGAAGACTTGAAATTGTAAGAACTTTTTTTCCATTACATCGTAGTTAAAGTTAACAATTTGTCAGATGGATGTTAAATCTATTTTCTTAAATGGATATTTGAAGGAAGAAGTTTATCTTGAACATCCTCAAGGTTTCACTACTAAAAGTAAAAAAGATAAGGTTTGTAGGCTTAAAAATACTCTTTGCGCTTTGAAACAAGACCCCCCTAGCTTGGTACTCTATAATTGAAAACTATCTGCACGGTCATGGCTTTGATAAATGTCTTTTGTGAGAGTACCCTATACAAAAAGGTTGTGTGATCCATCATTGTTTTCTGATATGTAGATGAATTAATTTTTATGAGCACCTTACCCTCACTTGTGAAGGAGTTCAACGAGAAAATAAAATGTGAATTTGAGATGTTTGATTTAGGATAAATGCAATATCTTTCGGGTATGAACAAACAGATGTAGTTATATCCATCGGTCAATCCAAATATGTTGAAGGCTTGTTGAGGAGGTTTAACATGCAAGGTTAAAAACCCAAGAGCACTCCCTTAGTTGTTGGGAGTAAATTGATGAAGGAAGATAAAGCTCCACTTTGTAATGCCACTCTTTATATATCTCTTATTGTATTATGTATGTTACAACAACTAAACCAGAAATCATGTTTGTTGTGACTCTGGTTGCTAGGTTCATGCATCAACTTCATGAGTCTCATTGGCAAGCAACCAAAAGAATCCTCAGATATGTAAGTGGTACAACATTTTGTGGATTGTTTTATAATGTTACTAATGATTCCAAAACACTTCTGGATATGTTTTTCTCTTTAAAGGAAATCTTATTTCTTGGAGCAACAAAAAAGAACTTATTGTTTTGTTTGAATACGTGGAAATGGAAGTCAATAAGCTAATCAAAAAATCATGTAATTCCACACCATCTAATAAGTCAATCAAAGAATTATGACAATCAAAGCACAATATCCATGACAAAGACTCATGTATTCCACACCATGAACAAACATATTGATATTCCACATCATTTCATTGGATATCTTCTACAACAACAATTCATCTCTTTGGAATTTTGTAGATATGAAGATCAACTTGCAGACATTGTTACTAAGGCCCTTCCAAAAGATAAATTAGAAAACCTTACACTATTGCTGGGAATTAAAAACTTGACATCAAGGGGGAGATTGAAATAATTGATGCCTTGAAATAACTAATGCTTTAATTTGAAAATCAAAGATTGCCAACTGTTAGGGTGAACCTGCCATGTTTTTTCTTCCTCAAACGACAGCATTGAGTCTTCAAGTTGTTGTTGGGCGTTATTTAACCTCATTCTTTTGTTATTAATGTTAACAGTGGAGGTGTAGAGGATCGAATGCTCCTGTCAGTTAGCTATTTTATTTTTTCCTTACAAAGTTGTGTTGCTGTAGCTTTATTTATCAGAGTGTTGTTGTGTATTGTTGTAATTTTTAATTGAAATAGAGCTATGTTCACAGAATCATGCTGCTGTAGCGTTTTTTTAATGCAATGAAGTGTTGTTGCTGTCATTTGTTGTAACGTTTTTTTGATGCAACAAAGTGTTACTGCTGTAATTTTGATGTAGCGTTTTTAAGCAGCAGAGTGTCGTTGTGATGTTATATTTTTTTATTTTTTCTTATTGAAAACGAAATATTTAAAGAGAGCTTTTTTTATCACTACTAAGCAATTTTGTTTTAGTTGTTTTGAGATTTTTTTTTTTGTTTGAGAATTTGTTTTGTACAGGGTCTGAGTTTGTTGGGTTTGATTTGAACTGTCATTTAAGTCCATTTTGATCATATTCTTTATAAAAAAGTGTATAATTTTGTACGTTTCTATGTATTCACTTATAAATCTTTATAAATCTCAAACCTAAAAATAGTTACCTTATCTGTCTGTATCATATCTCAAAATATAAACGAATTTTAAGATTATCCTGATTATCCCGCAAAATGCAGTAAGAGACCAGAGGTTTTATTTCTATGTATAAAGAGATTGCATTGAAAAAGTTGTGTTTTCAAATAAGTTTATGCAAACGAAAAACAATGCCGGCCTAAAGTATTGCAAAAATGAAATAAAAAAAAGGAAATATTATAGCAAGTCACAATGAGCAAGATATTCAGACCGAGAGAGGTCATTTGCAACAAGTGCTAAGTTGTGGATCCTACTATTTTTGTGGCATTATCAGAGATCATCTCTAATCTATGTAGAAATTGACTATGATACCACTCTCTTCCCACCTACACATGGAAATGTTAAATATATTGTACCCTCAACAGTGTGACTGTAAACTGCCAGCTGTTCTGGACAGTTATACTTTCTATTCTATACTGCTTTGAGCATATATAAGCTCAGCTATTTCCTATTGTTAGGATGACTTCTGAATCTCTTTAGTTATGTTTAGTACTTCTTCATACATTTTGAATATACTATTCTTTTCTCTCGCATTTCTCACGTCCTTCACAATTTATCATGGTGTCGAGCTTCTGTTGATAAGCCTCTTCACCACTGGTCGGAGAAACAGCTTCGATCCCTCCATGATGTGAAACCTCCGCGGATCTTGAGGAAACCTGCGTCGACTTTTCACAAAGTTTGGAAAGATTTCTGCAATACTCTAGTCGCCCGTGAAGTTAGCTGAGCGAGAGATCATGAAGAAGAAGAAACACAGATTTTTCTTAAGAACCGTCAAAGATTGGCCAGCGGAAAATTTTGAAGCGAAAGAAGTTTAAAGAACTTGAAGATTTAAGCCTCTATTAGTTTTAAGATTTTTGAAAATAGCTCAAATCTGTCAAAGATTGTAGCAGATCATGAAGAAACCGTGAAATTCTTTCAAATCTTTGAAGATTCACAATCTTTTCTTCCAAAGGAGTAAATTCCGTTAAATTCAAGAAAGAACACGTCAAACACACAAAGACGGCCATTAAGGTCGTAAGATTCATCTTGCGAACGAATCTGAGGCGGGAAACCAGTTGAAGGAGCGAGAAGTGTGGAGCGAGCGAAAAGAAACTCGGTAGATCGATCTCTGTGAGAGGCAAACTGTTAGATTGGATCGTAGAAAGTGTTCGAGGTTTAACCCTCTAGAGCTCGAGGAGGACTTTTGGCTTAAATCCGGCGTCATCTTGACCGTAGATCAAAGAGACTGCGATGGCGAGATCCTATTCCATCACAAAATAGGTCATCGGGAGCTGGACGAGCAAAGACTCTGCTCCAGCCGACATATCGGAGTTCCGGGGTTTCAAGTGTCAAAGAACGACATAGCAACTTCCTTGAAATCAGCGATCTGTGATATCATCACGATCGGCCGTCAATTTGAACAGCGGATCGTGAAAGCGGACATCAAGGACGAATCAAGTATGTCGGCCGTTCGAGAGTTTCCGCGTTAGCCGAAGGTTTGGAGCATCATAAGTGGCGATATCCAGGAACATCGGGACCGTCCATCTATCTAGGCAGCGTGGTATAAAATCCGGCGACTTCGGGAAAAAGTCGAAGAGGAAAGCGTATCGCCATACTCGAGGGGTTAGGGATATCGCGACCCTTGAGAACAAGTGATCGGGTTTCTTTCGATTAGAAATCCCCAGAGCAAATCTAGCCCGTCCATCTGTTCAGGACGCGTGGCAGATATCTGGACCGTTGAAAAGTCCCGATAGGACAGCGCGATCGGAAAATCGGTGATTGCGGAATCAAGGAGGCAAGAACCTCAACATCAAAAATCACAAAATCCCGGTCCTTGATATCGATCTGATAAGACCGTCCGATCCTCAGACGATTTGGACCGTTGAAAAGTTGAAAGACGATTTTTAAACGTTCCCGGTGTTTTTGAAAGTCAAAAAAGCGGGGAAAATCGTAAGCGCCTTAGCATTAAAGCGCGTAGTCACATTGCAAGGAGACCAAAGGGCCAAATTCAAGCCCGATAAACTCCCATTGGCCATCGACAAATCGACATTTCTGAGTTTGGAGGTAAATACAAAATTTTCCCTCTATTTTTCCATTTTTTTTTAAAATGGCATCGACCAACAATCTAGGCCCGAATCAGGGTCAGATTCTTTTGGGAAAGAATTACGAATTCCGGTCTCTTCGAATGAGGTCTTTCCGCAAGCACAAGAGTGTTGGGATCCGATGGATCTTGGATATGTGGAACCGTCGGTAGATCCTCACTACCATGACAAATCATGAGGTACTCGGGGGCAACTCGAGGGACAAAAGAAAACAAAGCGAAATTCTGGATTGAGTGCAGTGGATGGAATTTTTTTTGAAAATCCACGGTGGTACTTCAAGCGGGGCACAGGACATTCTTAAATCTTCCTACAAAGGAAATGATAGGGTAAAAACTGTTAAACTGCGGTCCTTGTGGACACAATTCGAGACTCTCGAGGAATGGCCAGTCAGAAGCGTGGATCAGTTCATGACCGAGTCATGGGAATCGTGAACAAGATCAGACTCATTGGTGAAGCCATCACTGATCAAAGAATTGTTGAAAAATTCTCGAAGTCTTACAGGAAATTTGAAATGGTTGTAACGACCATCAGCAGATCAAGGTTTGAGCAAGAATGATGAAGGTCCCACGATTAGTTCTACTTTATACAAAAGTTTAGTTGGCGGTTGTTGTATCTTACAACAACTAGGCCCGGTTTTATCATGTAATGCAACCAGCCTTGTTTCCGATTCATGTGGAATCACCCAAGGATTCTTTGGAAAATGAAAAAGCAGGTACACAGAAATATGTAGCGAGGTTACTACATTTTTGGTTTATGGTACACTACATCTGATTGTAATCATCTTTCTGGTTACACTGAAAGTGATTTTGCAGGCAACCTTGATGATTGGAAAATCACCTCAGGGTATGTTTTTTCACCTGGGCACGAATCTATTTTTTTGGGAATCAAAGAAGCAGCCCATTGTATATATATCTTCTGCAGAGGCAGAGTGTGTAGTTGCTACCTCAGCTTCTTTTCAAGTTGTATGGCTCGAAGATTATTGAAAGAGATGTCCTAACAGAGAAGGATCAACTCCTATCTTCTGTGACAACGCATCCGCAAGTGCATTAGCCAAGAACCATGTGTTCCACAAGAAAATGAAACACATTGACACTGGTTTCATTTCATACGTGAGCTACTCAATAATGGTGAAATCACACTTCAATTATGTGGCTCTAGAGATCAGCTTGCTGATATTTTTTACAAAGCCACTAGGAAAGTTAGTTTGACTTCGGAGATAGCACTTAGGCATATTCAGTGCTGATGATTGTAACTATTGAGTCTAAGAGGGAGTGTTAAATATATTGTACCCTCAACTGATTGTAACCATTACAGCGCGGTTGTCGTTGTACTTTCTATTTCTGTCTTGCTTTTAGCATATATAATCTCAGCTATTTCCTATTAGGTAGGACGAGCTTGAATCTCTTTAGTTACATTTTAGTACTTCTTCATACATTTGAATATATATTCTTTTCTCTCTGCATTTCTGTCCTTCACAATTTATCGTGAAAATTATGTTGTAAAAAGCTTGGGTCTAAAGAATGTCGTCCACCAAGCAATGGCCTTACTACGAAGAAGCTGAAATAATTATACCAAAGAAGCGTACACCTATTGACAATGGGCAGATTTAATAGAGGGTTAGTACTTAATGGTTTTCTATGGACAAGAGGGTTTAGTGCTTAATAAGTTTTCTATGGACAAGATTAAATATGGCTGGAATATTCTTATTAGTCACACAAAATAAATGGCTGTGATTTCAATCATTAACTTCCTAGCTATTATAAAGACATCTGTTTATGTGTTTAAAATGAAGCTCAACCGTTTATTTGTTAATCAATAATAAAATTTAATATATTCTTTTAAGAATTCTTTTCATCTTATCAACCTTTCGACATTGATCAGCGACAATTATGTGGCTGTGCTAGTATTTAACAAGATTACCAATAAGGACGCAATGAGGATGCTTAGGCAATCGAATTATTAATCTTGCTCAGAATACCGAACATGTGTATGATTACCTTGACTTTTGTGATTGCTTAAGCCAACCAAATTGACTGCAAAACAAAGTTTTCGGTGAACATCAAGTACTTTGCTAAGCATTGTTTGAAAAGTTTTCGGTGAACATCAAGTACTTTGCTAAGCATTGTTTGAGGTGGGTATGCACTGGATTTGAAGTAACAAAATCAAAGCAATTCAAATCTGACGGTGCATACCCATCTTCACGCAACATTGAATACTTGATCGTAATATCAATTCACAACTTGCTTGTGAAGAGTGGTCTATAATGGTTATGATTTGTGGTTTGAAATATCACATGCCAATTCTTTTTTGGGTAAAACATGGGAAGAGTAAATGAAACAATAATTCATATATGTCTTAAATTAATTGTATATGATTTGTGGTTTGAAATATCACGTGTCAAA
Organism: Picea sitchensis; assembly: GCA_010110895.2. NCBI lineage: Eukaryota > Viridiplantae > Streptophyta > Pinopsida > Pinales > Pinaceae > Picea > Picea sitchensis. The sequence continues at coordinate 110,312 of SNQJ01S0015990.1, forward strand.
TTTATTTTTTTTTAAACATGGGAAGAATAAATGAAACCATAATTCATATATGTCTTAAATTAATTGTATATGATTTGTGGTTTGAAATATCACGTGTCAATTTTTTTTTTTTTTAAATGATCTGAAAATAGAAGGTTGACTTGTTATGCTATGCAAGAACTCTCTACTTCAATAAAATAAACTTTACAGGACCTTGCTTTATGTGTTAAAAATATGCAATATAAACTTATGTGTTAAGTTCATGCTTCTTCCTTTAAATGTTTATGTATGAGAAAATGTTCTTGTAAATGGTTAAATATCTATTTCAAATAAATACACAGCAACAATACTTGCAGCAAATAAACCATCAAACTCACAACAAGAACAAGTTGATAAAGGAGTTCACCCCCCTTCGGGCTACATCTCCTTGAGCCTCCATCAATGGACTTGGCTCTCTGGGATTAATTATTCAAAAGTTCTTTTACAAGCTGCTTCTCAACTCCAATGGAAAAACAAACTGTACCATTGAGATCAGAACACATAAAACCCCCAAAAATGACTAATAGAACTCTGAAAACGGATCATGGCTCATCCGGGCATGACCTCTTCTACATGTGGCCATAAGCTTCCCTAAGCTTCTCTTTGGCAAAAACACCTGTAAAAGTCCTCCAAAGCCTCTGAAACCTGTCCCAATGTGTTCAGAGCATAACAATTAGCCAAAAATAATTATTCAATCACAGAAAACAAGCATAGGCTCACCAACACATGTCCTCCATCATTGAGGGCTTCAAGCTCCCTAGAGCTTGCTGAAACTTCAATGGTAAAAAACTTGTAGAAGAAGTCTTAAAATGGCCTTGATAATAGTACCAATGGATTCAGGACATCCAAAAACCCCTATCTGGGCTTTTACGGCACCTCAATCGGCCAAAAGATGAAGAAGTTAGGCCTCCTCCATTTTCCTCCTTCAAGGTTTGCTGCAACTCGCTCTACAAAATGCACATCTGTGTGCATGAACCAGGAATACGCTCCAAAATGCACGTTAAAACCCAGCACCGAGCGGTTCCGAAAAATGATCCAAACTGTAGGATGGTTAGGGCGCCTCCAGCCCCCAACCGCCTAGGCCAAGGTCACATGGTCATATGACCTCGTGCTATAATAAAAAGGGCCAATGGTTTTAAAACCGTGCCAACTTCCGCTCCGGTCATGGGCATATGGTGTAACATAGAAACCACGGGCTACATAGAAAACGCCGCGCACGGCATAAACCACCGGAATACAAAACTATGGGTTAAGTTTTAAAACCCCGCACACATATATATATAATGGTCGGGTTATATAGCACACAATATACACAACATACCCTGCGCGTTTTCATTTGGTGACTATATAATATGGTCATATTATAATGCCAACGACCACGAGCCGGGGCTAAGCCCCGGCCCAACCCCCCGCCCAAAATACAAATATTTGAACTTAAATACATTAACACCCGCGTATATGTTAAGAAACAAACGGCGGTGTAATGGTTAGTGGAGGCTCGTGAAGGCGTTACATAGTGGGGGAAGGTCACCGGTTCAAATCCAGTCCGAGCCATAACAAATTTTACACATAACCCATTTAACCAATACCCGGGTGCCACGTGGAAGCCGCTGATTGGGACACGTGGCACCTTACCATATGCCAAAAACATGCCACATGTCGCATCATCATTCGCCGAACTGTCAGCCAATAAACAAATGCCACATCACCTGCCACGTCACCTCTGCCATGTCAGCGCCACGCATGTTGTTGACGTCATCCGACACGCAGGATGCTAACGTCATCCTGTGCCACGTGTCACCCTTCTAGTGGTGACATGTGTCACCTCCGAATTGGTCCAACCGTATGCCAAAAAGTCCAAAACTGTCTGACACATGTCATCACCTGGAGCCGCCACGTGTCCTGTACGGACCTGCCACGTGTCCTGTACGGACTGTATGGACTGTACAGTCAGCATCTAAAATTTTTGCATGTTTGGCTTGGCGAACAGATCGCGATATCTTCTCCATACGGACTCCGTTTGAGAAAGTAAATATACTGCCGGAATCAGGAAAACGAGACAGACGCAATGACACTGTTTTCGTCGCATTCCGAGCACTTTGAAAATCAAGCAAAATTTTGACCCCTGGTCCAAATTTTGATCATAAAACATGGAAAGAATAAATGAAACCATAATTCATATATGTCTTAAATTAATTGTATATTGTATTGGGATTGTTTCAAAACAATAAGGAAAGTTATTTTAAAAAATGGGGAGAGTAAAGTCATAATTTATATATATGTTTTATAATTAATTGTGTATTGACAATTGTTTCAAAATAATAAGGAACATTTTGAATCTTAAAAATGAGACTTGGTAAATGGTATATAATTAAACGTTGTTTGAGGATGGATATGCACTGTTGGATTTGAGGCAATCAAATCGAAACAACTCAAATTAATTAATGTATACTCACTTTCGCATAGCATTGAATATTATGTACAAAGGGAAATATTGTTCATCAAAATTTTCATTTTCATATTATACATTGACTTAATGTCAATTCACAGCCTGTTTCTGAAGAGTTGTTGTCTATGATGGTTATGATGTGTGGTTTGAAATATCACATGTGAAATTTTCATAAAACATGGGAAGAATGAATGAAACCACAATTGGTATTTGTCTTAAGTTAATTGTGTATGGTTATGATGTGTGGTTTGAAATATCACATGTCAAATTTTCATAAAACATGGGAAGAGTGAATGAAACCACAGTTCCACAGTTCTTATTTGTCTTAAGTTAATTGTATATTGGGATTGTTTAAGTTAATTGTATATTGGGATTGTTTCAAAATAATAAAGGAAGTTATTTTAAAATATGAGGAGAGTGAATGAAGTCATAATTCATATATGTTTTAATAATTGTGTATTGGGGATTGTTTTAAAAGGGGTTATTTTGAATCTCAAGAATGAAATTTATAAATTCTATAAAATCTTTGTAAAATTGTTATTAGAAGAAATCTAGTTTGTAATATAAGTATAAAATGCCATTTTCTTCTTTCAAATTGGAGATTGTATGTTTTTGCTTATTTTGTAAAGTGTTATAAGGAGACATTGTATGTTGTTGAAAAGTGAAACATTTAGATAGTAACTCATTATTATAGTGACTTATTATTATTATTATTATTATTGAAATAATTTCCTAGACCAAAGGAAATTGAATAAGGGAGTATGAGATGTTTTGTGTGTGTTTTATGATCATTGTTGATGCCTTGTGATAATGTTGATACATTTTATTTCTCTTTTTTTGGAAACAAACATACACAACAAGAAACCTAAAGCACTCTCATATAAAGATTAAATAAAAAATATCATATAAAAAAGACAAGAAATGAGATATGATCAAGGATGTAAAGAAATTTTTAATCACTAGTCATAAATTTAGACAAATCTAAGGAAGGAAACTTGTAATGGGCATTTGGTAAGGTTTTGGAAAATTTTGAGTTAAGGTTGCTTGTATGAATCCATTAGTGTCTCGATAATAATTTTTTGACTTGGGCATGACATACTTGAGTCCGTTATAATTCATAGTCTCAATTCCAAAAGATGAAAATGGTGAAGTTGCTAGAAGCCCTTTTTACATCAACTAGGAGGTCTTTGAAAGTATTACACTTTTATTTGGTCTTGTTTGCTTGGTGATCTTGATCTGGCCGAAAATTGAATAAAGGGATCAAAGGTGTTGTTGATGATGATCTATGTGTGATGGTGATGCATGGTGATGTGACATTTTGATTCTTGTGTTTGCAACATCACTTGTTTGGTGACTTGTTAGTAGATTCACTTGGTGATTGTTTCAAGGTTGTGTCACTTGGAGCTATACTTTTGATTGTGACACCTAAAGCACTTCTTTGGAATTTTTTTTGAATTGGGATGGTGGGTATGGAATGCTTGTTCAATATTTTGTAAATTTTAATTAATGTTGCATCATGAGAAACAATTAAAATTAACAAAAGTTCGTTCCATAATGTGGCTACATGTAAGCAAGTAATGCACAAAAAGATTGATCTTCTTAAAACTCAAAACAAGTTGTTCACTGATGAGTTAAGAATTCTTCGACATAAGAATTGCTTCAACATTATGGCCATATACTTATTTAACATCCATTATTTGAATTATCCATTATTAGTACTGAATAGGAAGAGCTCAATCATCATACACCTTAAGAATTGATGGATTAGATCAAGACACTAAGAAGAAAGAGGATACATTCAAGGATAAACAAGAAATTCTAAAACCTTTAGAATAGTTGTAGTAAAAAAGAAAAATATGACTTAAGATATGAAAAGAATGATTATAACTTCTTTCTTAATCCTAATTAGTCCAAACCAAGTTAGGTTTATAAGTTCATAGTTTCTTGATAATGATTTGTAGATGCACATATTTGAATATGAAGTTGAATCTAGGAAGAAAAAATTTGAGGATGATGCAAGTGATGATGATATGTTGGGCGATTATGATAAGTTGGATGAAGTACCTAAGCATTGCCAACATTGTTATTAAATTGGTGATAAGGAGTTACATTGTTTTGATCTTAACCCACAAAGTGTTTGTGACAAGATGAACGACCTCTTAGAAAGATGTCCGAAGTGAAAAAAGATTCCTCCATAATAAGTACATTTTGGATAATTAAGTATTTTTTCATATCTTCATCCAATGATCACCATAGAATTGGTAGCATGACCAAAAAATTATAAATTTTTACCAACATAGGCCAAATATTCACAATAAATTAATAATCTTAGTAATCACCATAGGATTGGTAGCTATGACCACAAGATTCTAAATTTTGACCCACATAGGCCAAATATCCACAATAAATTAGTGATGTTGAAATCCCTATTACAGTTGGTGTCGATCTCCTTCCTTTGAAACATACACAGGTAGTTCGTGGAAGTGTCAAGGTCAAGGGATCGTTGCACCCCTTTTCCCCTCAGCATAAAGCTGAAGATAACTATTCTTTCTACATAGCAAAGAATGACGTCAAAATAAACTTTTGCACTACACCATCAAAACAACAAATATTGATTGGATCGAACCCTCGGAACTACATTTGCATTTCATAACGAACGAAACTGTGTGAGGACACGAAGGGGGATGAAAACCGAAAAGACGGACTTGAGGTATCATTTCCGAGTTCATTGGAGTCTTTTCCGAGGCCTTTGAGTTTAGTGAGAGGTTTTCATAGAAGATGTGTGCACAATCTCTTGCTTAGTAGAGATATAACAGATACCAAACGCTCGGTACCATCAGAGGCGGTCTAGTCACGAGAAAGAACGACCACGGTCGTGGGTACGAGTCCTACAAGTCCTTTCTTTTCCATTGCTGAAATAGGTAAATAACCCTTGGGAGGCCCATGCGAGAGAGTTCTACAAGTAAGAAGAATCAACACTTGGCTAGCCTATCATGGTTATCTATACTGATGGTCGGGTAGGATACAAACCCACAATCGAATGATCTCTGCCATGTTGAAAGTAGGAGCAGTAGTTGCAGCAGCTCCGTAGGCCCTTCACTCTTCAAAATCGATTTCAAAAGAACCTGCATTCATTACCACAACACCCTCATTTGGTTCAACAGGTGTGCCTACCTTTGGGGCTTCTAATACTTCAGTTTTTGGGACTTCAAGTAATGGGTTGGGAAGAAATGCAACTTTTGGTCAATCATCTCCAGCCCTTGGGAGTAGCAAAACATTTGGAAGCACTCCATCTCCTTTTGGTCATAGTTCTACTTTTGGAACACAGTCAACAACTCCAACATTTGGCATCCCGAGATTTCGGCAAACTTCCTTTGGTGGATACACTGGAGGTAGTAAGAGAGGACATGGAAAGAAGAATTTGAGAGGAAGGGAGGGTAGGCATAGTTGATCAAGTTCAAGCAGAGGAAAGCATTTAAAAAAACATAGCATACACACAAACAACAACAATAGAGTTGTTAATCTCTTCTCCATATTCATATGAAAACTAAAATGCAAAATACATAAAACTAGATATTTATCTAGAACACTCCATCTTCTCACCTACATAATAAATGCATATCCACATATTTCATCTATTGCATTTATGATGCCTATAAACTATCTACTTGGTCAAGTAAATGGGATAAAGTACTCCATTTAACACTCCCCCCTTAACTTCGACCATTACAAAAATCAACACAAACAATGTCTAAGTGTTGTCTCCAAAATTCAAAAATATTTCTTCCCAATTGCTTGGTAAAGATATCTATTAATTATTCTTTCAAACCAAAAAAATGTGGCGTGCTGCTACCATCATTGACAAGCTCGCGAATAAAATGATAGTGAGTGTAAATGTGTTAACTCTTACAATGAAACACATGATTTTTAGATAATGCAATTGTTGAACTGTTGTCACAAAATATAGGAGTTGGCTTCTTCTCTTCATGTCTAAGATCACTAAGGATCCTTCTCAACCAAACTACATGACATTATGTTGAAGTTGCTTCTATTGAAGAAATTGTGACGATGAGTTGTTTTTTAGAAGCCCATGAAATTAAACATGTGCCCAAATGAAATGCGTACTCGAAAGTATATTTCCTATCATCAACGCTACCTGCAAAATCACTATCTATATATCCAACATGTGAGTCATCGATTGAACTGAAATACCAAATTCCATAATCTGTTGTACTGACAATATACCTCAAAATTATTTTTCCAACTTTTGAAAGAGAGATTTTGGGATTTTCACTAAATCTTGAAATTAAGCTCACTGCATACATGATATTTGGCCTGGGTAGATGTAAGATACATGACGCTTCCTACAAGCCTTTTATACAAACTATAATCAATTGATTTTCCTTCATCTTGTTTACTTAGTTTTGTACCTATTGCAATTGGTGTATCTGTTGGCTTACATTTGTTCATTTTAAACCTTTTCAAAATATCTGTGGCATATTTTTGTTGAAAAACAAAAATTCATTTTTCATATTGCTCAACTTCGATTCCTAGAAAATATTTCATAAGACCAAGATGACTCATTTCAAATTCACCTTGCATGACTCGTTTGAAGTCATTCAACAACAAATTTCTCATATAAATAATGTCATCAACATAGAGACAAACTATCAAAATATTTCCTTTCTGGCCTCTTTTGGTGTAAAGTGTGGGCTCATTGATGCTCATGTTGAACCCATTGTTGAACAAATAAGAATCAATGCAACTATACCAAGCTCCTGGAGCTTGCTTCAAACCGTACAATGATTTCTTCAATTTGTACACTTTGTACTCTTTACCTATGATCTGAATCCTGGTGGTTGATCTACATAAACGTCTTTCTCTAAAATTCCATTTAGAAAGGTTGATTTAACATCCATTTGATAGAATGGACATTTATTTTTATCTGCAACTGCCAAGACTTCTCAAACACAATCCAAATGTGCTATTGGAACAAATGTTTTTCCATAGTCATTACTCGGTTGTTGAGCAGACGCTTTTGCTACAAGTCTTTCCTTATTCTTCTCTACTTTGCCTTTCTCATTGAATTTTGTCTTATAAACCCATTTAACTCCAATGTCGGTTTTACCTGTAGGGAGATCCACAAGATCCCATGTATTGTTTCTTTCAATTGCTATAATTTCTCCGTTCATTGCACAAACCCATTTTTCTTCCATGACTGTGTTAGACAACACAGGTATTCCAACAGAGGACGAACACCTTCAGTAACCACTCACATAACCAGATCAAATATCAACACATTGATGTTTTCATGTGGTAAAACCCTACGAGGAAACATCCACGACCCCAGCCAATGCGGCCACTTGGAGAAATTTATTAATGCAAAGAAAAATATTACAAAGAGATTAAATTTACAAGAGACTTTCTCACAATCGATCATCGGAAAATGACCCTCCATGCTCTTTAAAGAGAGATCATGGACCAATCGGGTGTTAAGCCAAAGATCAATGGCCGTTAAGATCAAGAAGAGTATGAACCGTTGGATCACTCTATGTCGGGAACATATCGTGACCATCGGATTTCCTAACTAGAAATGCATACTAATGCATACTAAAGAAACACACTTTTACCTAACGACATATTAGACCAAGTAGATCTTAACTAACTCTTAAGTATCTAAATATCCTAACATCCCCCTTTAAGAACAACTTGGGATAGGATTGAAGGATTTACAATAGTGACACAATAGGAGAATGAAGGAGGCATTAGAGCCTATCCTCCCTTAATGACAACTTCCTGAACTCCTAAGATAGATCGAAGTTTGGAAAACTTTGCTTCTATAAGAGACTTTGTGAAAATGCCTGCAACTTGATCTTCTGTAGTGCAAAAGAGAACTTCAATAACTTGATCATGAATTAGCTTTCTAATGAAGTGCATGTGTAGCTCGATGCGTTTTCTACGCTGATGTTGAACTGGGTCTTTGGCGATCCTGATGGCACTTTGATTGTCACACCAAAGATTGGTCGGATGTTGGTGTTGGAATCCAAACTCTGAAAGGATTTGTTGAAGCCATAGGGCTTCCTGACTTGCATTTACCGTTGCTCGGTACTCTTCTTCTGCTGAAGAAAGTGCAATGGCTTGTTGTTTCTTACAAGCCCAAGTGACAGGTCCTGAACCAAGGCTGAAAACATAACCTACAATAGATTTCCGATCATCAGGGTAGTCGGCCCAATCTGAATCAGTGAAACAAACCAATAAAGGAGTCCCCCCTTAACTATAATGTATCCCGAACTGAAATGTACCACAAACATAGCGAAGTATCCTTTTAGTTTCTTTCCAATGGCTTTCATTGGGTGTTTTCATATATTGGGCAACAAGACCAACATCAAAGGAAATATCAGGACAGGTATGAGTCAAGTATAAGAGGCTACCAACTAACTAACGATACAAGGTGGCATCAACTTCAGGAGAAGTACAAGTAGCAGAAAGCTTGACTCCAGACTAGAAGGGAGAATGGGTTGGTTTACAATCATCCATGTGAAAGTGGCAAAGAAGGTCACAAGCATACTTAGACTGGAAAAGAAAAATTCCTTCATTGGTTTGCAAAACTTGGAGGCCAAGGAAATATTGCAAAAAACCTAAGTCTGTCATTTCAAATTTCTTCTTAAGGCTGGTTTTCACATGATTTAAAAGTTTTGAGTCACTACCAGTAAGGATAAGGTCATCAACATAAAGGAAAATGATTATGAGATGGCTTCCTACTTTCTTGGTATGGACATTAGGATCAGAATGACATCTAGGGAATCCAGTGGCAATAAGAAAGATATCCATTTTGGCATACCAAGCTCGAGAAGCTTGTTTGAGACCATAAATATACTTCTTGAGGTGACAAACAAGGCTAGAGTCATTCTGGACATAGCCAGGAGGTTGTTCCGTGTAGATTTTTTTGTGCAAAT